>OZ035963.1:3611827-3869327 GCA_964034945.1 Chrysopilus asiliformis | reverse complement strand
AGGACAGATGATTGGTGAAGAACCGATATGAGGAAGAGAAAATTTTTATCGAAAATAGTCGAAAAGTTCAAAACAATTTTAAGCAGCGCTTTTCCAAAAGAAGCGATTTTTTTCTATCACTTTTTGTGATGTATTTTTTCCTTTAGAACACTTGACAAGTTGGACCGCAGCCAAAGTTTTTATAGAGAAATACAAGTATACGTTATTATAAAAAAATGCGCCGCAGGCGATTTTCTTGAGATAAAGACACGATTAAGGTAGAAACTTTTCAAGACTAAATTGAATGATCAGGGACGAAAATTTAGATTCCGGGACAACATGCCTAAATCCGGAACTATCCTTGCGAATCCGGAACGAATGGTCACCCTATTTCTTATACACCTGAATTGAACCGAATTCGGCGGAGATGGGGGAGAACTGGCTTCGATATTGTTAAACAAACATATCTAAGTAAGTGCGAACAAACACTGTTAAAAGGGCAAATATACATGTTTTCATTTTACAAGGAGCTGAAACCGAACATAGGAGCTCACCACGAACCTCGATATCCTTCTAACGTAAGTAAGTATAACGTAGCTACTACTATTGATAGAACAACTATTTTTCGATAGTAAATGAAATTACGAGGAGAATGAAGATGAGAGTAACTTCTTTTACCTCGAATACGAACATACTCATCGCTGCCTGGAACAAAGAAAAGCTTGACATCGAGTTTAATTATTTGGAATGACGTTAAGAAGGTGCTGTAAGTAAGGCAGAGTTGATAAAGCATACTGAGTACTGGACATAATTTCAGGCTGGTCGATGGAAGATAAAAGGATCCTAAGGACAAAAACGAAATGTTATATTCGTGTAATAGCGACCTTGGGGTGATTTTTGGTCGCTCATTGTCTACATTTAGGTGAACATACAAACATGCTATGGCGCACAGCATAAATAAATTGATGTTTGAAATGGTAAAATTCTTGAATCGAGAAGAACATGGACATCGATCAATTTACTGCTTCTGAAGGATTAAATTTCATCCCACATCAATTATCGAGATGGCTATACTTTATATATATATACCCTACATTTACAATAAAGTACTCTATATGTCTGTATTTAGGTTTATTTTATGTTTTTGATGTTTTTCGTTTTAACCATAGTTACACAAATACACACACACAGTGTATATGTCGTTTCGAATAGATGAAATGTAGGAATTTTCTTTGGATCCCATCCTAGATCCCAATTTCCAGTGATTTTGGTCCTTCTTCTGAATGTAATTACGAACTTCATGGGTCATAGATTTTGGGTATGACAGTGAACTGTTTCAGGGTTGATTAGATCTTTACGTTGCCTATGTTTTCTCTCAAAAGATTCATCTTTCCCATAGAATAAACTTGAAAGTATGATAGAACAAAATTAAAATGAGTATCATATCATAGGGCAAACAGTACAAACACGAATATAACCAGAATAAGAAGACATCCTTTAAGAAATATACACACTTTATCTGTAGATTCTGATATACTCGTATATGTAATACCAATAATAATAGTAAAAAGGAGACGAAAAATCTTTACGGAATTTCCTTCAATAAAGATTTTCTTTAGAAAATGTCCTTCCATTATTTTGTTTTAAGATTTACAACTTTAAATGAAGTAATGAAATGGAAACGAATATTGATTGGAAATAAAGAGATAAAAGATAAAAACTCTTACACATTTCTATAGGATGCTGGGGCGGGTCAAATTGAAACATCTCCACTAAGTAATTATAAGTAATAAAAATGTTATTCTTGTTGGCGTATTTTCCTGTTTAATCGCTTTTACTTTGAGTTTTCATTTATTATCCACCACGATGGCGGCGTTAAAATAAATAAAGTTTATTTTATAAATCGTGTCTCATTGCTTCAATTTGCCGGCGATACGAGGAGATTTTTATCAAAATCAATTATCACAAAATAAACATCAGAAAAGTTGGGGAAATTGGAAAAGTTTTCATCATTATGTGTCATATCTATAAGGAAGAAATTTTACAGACACGTGCTGGGGAAATGTGGTTTTAAAATATTGGGATTAAAAATATTAAGTTGATTTTATAAACCCAATATAGGTGACATTTTTCTATTTCCGCTGGGCCAATTTTTCGAAGGCACGAGTAAAAATTCAGCTCAATCGGTCAAGTAGAAAATTAGGATATTTTTTGACACTTTATTCAACGCGAGTACTATAAAAATATTATATTTAGTGTACCGTTTGTAACGCACCGAACCGTCTGTCTGTCCGTCTGTCTGTTCGTCTGTCTGTCTGCCTGTTCGTCTGTCTGTCTGTTCGTCTGTCTGTCTGTATGTTCGTCTGTCTGTCTGTCTGTTCGTCTGCCTGTAAGTCTGTTCGTCTGTCTGTCTGTTCGTCTGTCTGTTTGTCTGTCTGTTCGTCTGTCTGTTCGTCTGTCTGTTCGTCTGTCTGTTCGTCTGTCTGTTCGTCTGTCTGTCAGTCCGTCTGTCTCACCGTCTGTATTTCTGTCCGTTCGTCTGTCGCCTCCATAATACAAATGAATTTTTTTCATAAAAATTTTGTCTGCCCTCATATAGAGTATTTGACGGTTGCACCCTGGTTATTATAACTTTTCTTATGTTTTTAAACCCCAACTCCCATGGAAAGGAGTGTGATACCACAGATAGCCCATTTATAAGACCAGCGCTATTGGAATCACGCTATTGGAATTACGCTTTCGAAATCGTGTTTTTGAAGATAATTTAGTCAGGCAACAAAAATAATATCACTTCCCTATACGACTCGCAGTATCTGGATGTTGACCCTTGGCAATTCGCATTTGCGCGATTTCGCGTTATGAGGATACCGCGTTATACGAGGTTTAAATATATTATGTCATCCATATATATATATTTGCTATCAAATAACTGAAAAAGCAATTATTTTTTTTGCTAATGAAGTATCACAGATATTTTCTAGGGTTTAAATAAATATTTTCTGCATTATTTACATGGATATTTTCAAGCAAACAGTGATGAATTTATTTTTCGATTGCTGGAAAAATCCAGTATGTACTTCAGGTACTTTATAATTTTTGAATTTTACATATGCGAAACCCAAAACATGAAACTAAAAATAATACTAAAAGGACTGTTGGATTAATTAATCAGTGGAAAAGTATCAATTTCAAAGGGATTTCAAAAATATGAAATACGTTTAAAGAGAAAATTAATCTCAATGAAATACTTGACAGATTAATTTTTATTGCATATGTGCTCAATAAAAAAAATGAATAAATAAAATATTGGCAAGTTTTAAAACTCCCTAAGCAGCATTTATGTCCACTATGACATTCTGTCAACATATTTTATTACGCCATATCGTCCCTTGAGTATGATTTCCTCCTATAGTTATTAACTTCACGTTCGACATTAATGCTGCTTGGGTTTTCTTTTTTAAATCACTTTTACTTAAAAAAAAACTTGTTAATTTTCACAGAACGGATGAATATCCAAATAAATCTGGTAAAAAAGTATTTAAGAAAATAAATTCTACCAAGAATATTAAATGCCACTTCTAACCATTTTAATAAAAAAACGAAATGAAGCTCTGGAAAAAATTAATGGAGGAGAGTAAGAAGAAGAAGAAGAAGAAAGAAAAACTTCGATGCTGGAAAACTTATTAAATGGTGGGACAGAACCTCTTCATTCGACCCTTCAAATGTTAACTAAAAAATATCACCCGAATCCAATTTCTAATTATAATTTCACTCTAAGAGTTTAGATTAAATTTTCGGGCGATTGTCGCGTCTACATCCTTGCTGGAATTTTAATTTTCAATAAAATCTAATGAAAAATCCAATTTAAAAAAGAAATGTTAATCAAAAAATAGCTTTCTTAATTTTGGTGATATGTTGTTGTTAAAATATGAAAGATATCTGATGGTATCTACCATTGAAGATAAGATTATTTTGCCATTTTAACAGACTTTGCATTTTATTTTTGTAGTAAGAGAATTTAAAAAGAAATTTGAATAACACGAAAGTTTTTCCGATAAAACATTTTTCTTTGAGAAAATATTTGTTGAGAAATAATGCTATTGAGAAATAGAGAATTTTAAACGATTTTAAAGGTTTGAAAAATGTTACTTATTAGAGGGTTTCCTTAAAAACCAACAAACTTTGAGGGAGGGGTGGGGGGGGGGGAAGGAATCTAGGGTAGAGTGTCGTTAGGCTTAAACTATGCAAAAAATCGCGAAAAAGCGGACGAAGAGGGGGTCCGAAAGGCCGAAAATTAGCCTGGCGTATTAGTAGTTTATGGATAGCCTCCATAGTGGGAGTGTAACTCAACCAGTGGTAAAATGTCAGCTGGCGGTCGCAGATTAGACCCTCGCTTACCGCATTAAGTCCACGTAACATGCTTTGTCGAAATGAGTATTGATAGTTACTGCTTAGTGGTAACGACACCATCAGTTTAGACCAGTGGTTCTTAACCGATGCTCCGCGAGCTTGTTGCAAGTGCTCCGCGAAATATTTGTGTGAGCTCGGTTTCTCGACATTAACCAATATAAAAACTAAGAAACGCGCTAGACTTACTAATTTAGACGAAGAATTGAGAGTAGCTATATCAAATATTAGACCTAATATCGCTGAAATCTGCAAAAACCGGCAAGCTCAGGTATCACATTAAGGGCCGTTTGCGCCAACTAATCTTAAAAAATTAAGTTGTGCTTAACCAACTTTAACCGTAGAAATTCTGGGACGTTAATCATTTAAGTTGAACATAAGTTGCTAAGTTTCGTTGGTGCAAACGAGGCTAAATGATTTTCGCCTCAAATAAATTTCATTCGAATATATAATATTCTTTTATTTATTTTTTTAATTGATGTTTTTTTAACTGTTATGTAATCAGTTTAATTTTTAATAAAAGTTATGTCTGTTGGTTTTTTGACTCTTTGAATTTTGTGCTACGCGAATTTTTCTTCTGATCAAAAGTGCTCCCTGACTTTAAAAAGGTTAAGAATCACTGGTTTAGACTGTTAGCACGACCTCTGTCGTTGGTAGGTTGCAACTAAAAACCTTACAAATGTCCCAGTTCCTCCGTGGTTCGAAATCCATGGAAAACTTGGGTTCACAGCATGGGCGAATTATTATTATGAAACCTTGATTGAGGAGGCTTAGAGCAACTTCGGATCTACCATAGTTAAATTGTATGATAATAAAATGTACCTACACTCAGAAAAATGGAGGCTAACTCGACGACCTACATACGGCGTAATTGGCCTCGGGCAGGCGCGCGTTCGCCTGCATGTGGGCAAGTAAAACTGAGTTGACCTGTGGTCGGAGAAATTCTGAAATTAAGCCACCAGCAGGTGAAGTAGGGCATTGGGAGCTGCACGAGTTGACCTTAGATAGGTTAACTCTGACCGCTAGCTGGCTTACAGACACCTCTGTAAGGTCAGAGTTAACCTGACAAAAAGTTGACCTGGACATTTTTCTGAGTGTAGAAAAGGTACTTTGGTGCAAAGTTTAAACGATTCAAGAACTTTCAGTGTTCTTTAATTTTTGTTTTACTTCAGTTTGACCATGGAAGCGAGAGTTTCCGTTGTTTTCATTTTTCTTCCATTGGCGTTGGTTCATTGTACCGGCGTCACTACAGGTAATATCGTGCAATGTGGGAGTCAATTCTTCAGCCCCCCCTCTCGATAATACGCAATTTGTGTTAAAACATTGTCAAAAGGGGGCACATTTTAAAACACTATGATCTACTATATATTGAAAAAGTTTATCAAAAACTCCACTTGTGAATTTTAACTATGTATAACCTGCATAGAACAAACCTCTGCCAACTAAAAATGCTGAAACAAAGTAAACAAATTCCCTCAATCGTGTAACATTATTTAAAATTCATTCCAGTTAGCATAGGTAGCAAAAATGTCACTCAAAGGAACCAGAATCCCTCATCACACATAAGTGAAAAAAATCCCATTGCAAATTCTAAAAAAATCTCATACAGGATAATTAAAATTCACAAAGCAGTAATTTGCAAAAGCGCTCAAAGTCTTTCATATGAATTTTTATACTGAACGTGCTTTGATTATTCTCACTTTATTCCCCTATTTGTTCATTAAAAAACAAACTACAAAATCGATGATGCTTCAAGGACGTCGACGACGATAAATGATTATAAAAGAAACATCATCAGGCAGAAATTTGCTACAACAAATTTACTACATTGTGAAAAAAAACACTATACAATAAAAAACTGGAAAAAGAAAAACTCACATAAGACGAAAGTATAACCAAGAAATAGAAAGGAAAAATAGGGGGTGGTGGGAAAATGAAAAAAAAAAATAATACTATGGGAAACAAGAATTAATGAAATGAAATGAAATGAAAAAGGAAACATTTATAAATCGACAGAACCTTTTGTTGCTTTTGATGCTATTCGTTCGTTTCCGTGTGTTCCTTAATTAATCGACGATAATCTCCTTGCGCCAAACCAAGAAATCCATCAATGCAGCACCATGCTGCTGCTTGTACTACGTTTTTATTGTTGAAAATTTGTTGCTATTCCTTTCCCTTGTCCTTAAGGGGGGTGTTTTTTTTTTGTTCGAATTGCTCTAGCTCGTCCTATTGTCTACTTTTCTTTGCGAATTTTCTTTATATATTTTTTCCTTAGTGTTTTGTTGTAATTTTCGTCGTTTTTCGCTATTACTCCCAACCGGTTTTTTGCTGGCGGTTTTTTTTTATCCTTTTTATCCTTTTGTTGTTGTTTGAATTGTTGTTGGTGTGTTTTGTTGTTAGTAATACTATTGTTGACGAAATACTATAAAATACACCATTATAGCACTGCGCAACAACATATACTGCGAATTCTAGTCCTTTTTTTTTGGCTTGTTAGTGAGTTACCCTTGACTAGAATTTTATTATTACTCGGACAATATGTTGAATGTAGAAGGATATTTCTATGTTGCACTTATGTTTGTAGTTGATCGGTTTGTGTAAAAAAAAGATAGAAATAATGTTAAAAAATGTTGCGTATTGTGTTCATAAGTCTGTGTTGTATTTTTCTTATTTGCAGCACGGCATAGCTCAGAATCCGATTGAGATGGCCTAAAACTGGACCCTGGGACTGGGTTAAAAGTCCTGCTGGCAAACCTTCAATTCCAGAAGCGCACCAACTGAGCGAAATAACGACGAAAAAAAGACCAAAAGATATACGGCAAACAACATAAATGTGCCACGAATACAAGCTCAACTGGATGATATACGAATATACGATGAACAACGACGACAAACGCTATATTCGATGTGATGTGATGATAATCACTTAATCCATTTTATTCCATCAAAAGGTTATTGTTATCACTTAATCTTACTGTATATATATATAGATAGATAAATATATCTATTTCATACAAGTACGAGTAGTAGATATTGTGTACATTTTTCTAATATATATTATTAAAGAATATCTCAACATATATCTTTATGCCAAAATAATGTATCTTGTATCTTTTTTCCTAATTTGTTCGTTTGTTGCTTTTTGGTGTATGGTACTTTATTCGATTTAACTAGCTTCGGCAAACTGACGTGATCTGCGTCACTATTTTAACGAATATTCGAATATAAATTTATATATACACCATCACAATATTGTCTGACATATACGAGGTCAAATAACATAACAACATACATCCAATGATGATAAACATCATTAAATGAGATTAATCAAACAACACGGATAAATCCAAAACGATCTCATCTCTTCGTGTTGGAAATATACTCATTTCCCACAAACATTTCGGTTTTTTTGTTGTTATTCCGCACTTATTTTTTTTTTACTTTTTTATCCGCTTTTTTCGAACAAATTAACTATATTTGCCTCAACTATATACGAATATTAATTTTGAAATTGACCCGATTTCATTGTTGACCGCACTTGATCTTTATTATGATATTTATGTCGATTCCCAACATAAAATTCAATTTTATTCATTAATTTAATTTATTTTCTCCTATTTATCCATTGACCACACTACACTATGCAAACGGACCTTATCCTGTATTTTAATTGATTTTTTTATAAAGAAAAAAAAAACTATGATTTATTTAAAAATGGATGGGGTGAAATATCCCACTCAAAAAATTGGTTTCCGCGTGAATCAATTAATTAACACACATGCCGCGACCGAGCGGTTTCATATGGGGTAGAAAATTTTCCGTTACCGAGGATTAATGGCATGTGATTTTTAATTTTTTTTTCCACAATTAAAAATTTCAGCTGATTTCTGCAAGACCCCACATCGGAATGGAGCGCCAAAAAAAAACAACCAAAATCCTTGCAACTTTCACGATTTTTCAGCCAAAAAATTCACTCTTTTTGAGAGATTTTTTTAATTATTAATTTTTTTTCTCTAGATTTCAGTCAGATTAATCCTCAGTCAAATCAGACAGTTACTGGTTTGATGACAAAAAGGATTTCTTGGTATTTAACTTTAAGTGTCTCTTAAATATTTTAAAAATAGCACAAACTTCAGTATAAAAAACTCTTGGTAGTCTGAGATTTCTCCAAATTATAAGAAAATTTCATAACTGGCACTAAAAATTCGTTCAAAAATTGTTCAGCTGATATTTTATCCTTCTAACCGCAAATCGCACTACACCAGTAATTAATTAAACGCCAATAAATTATCCAAAGCGGTTGGAAGTAAAACTTAAGGATAGCTACTGAAAAAACATTTTATAGTGTCACAAATTGATATCCAAGCATCCACACGACATGTTCATAACCCGCAAAAGGACATCATCCACAATATCGCAATTGTTGCTGACCAAAAATTAAAATCCCGGCAAACCGAAAAGGGGTTTACTTTTTCTATCACTCAAACAATAGCATGAATAATGACAGCAATCCAACAGCAGTGGGAAATTTTTCGCGTAATTTTTCATTTAAAATTTTCCCAGTTTTTCAACAATAATAATTAAAAATTCTGTTGCTGTTTGAGATTTGTGAGTGTGAAAAGCTCGTACTGTTTGAACACGCACGAAATATCCTTGCGAACGAACGATTCTTATCAAAACTCCGTCGTGAACTGATATACGAGTGGAGCTTACCGGGAAATCGTAGGGGGCCCCGTAGGTTTGCCGTAAAATGCTCCAAACCGTTACCCGTAAATGGAAAATGCGTTTTCTCTCACGCTCGCTTCGAATGAGTGAATCCTCGTGACTGCCACCCATGCGAAATTGTCCCTCCACATTTTCCACATCGAATGGGCCAAAAGGATCAAAAAAAGCTCTTCGCTCTCTAGCCGTTTTTCCGAAGCTTTTCCAAGAAATTCCTTTGGTGTAGTCTCATATTGTATAAGAGTGAAAATTCAGTTGATCCTCTCTATTTAAAGTCTTCATCCTGCTGAGAATGGAGAAAATAACAGAGAGCCCAAAAGAAATTGAAAACACACAGCAAAATGAAATCCTTATATTGTATCGCGTGGATACTCTGGCGCGCGATTATCCTTGTTTTGAGTTATTTTCCATCGGACAGCGGTGGATTTGGCCAGATTGCTATTTACTGAAAGCTTTGATTAAATGGAAAAAGAAGCGATGAGGTTTAATGCGATGATATTTTTGAGTAGGGTGGATGACCTACCCTTAACCGAAATGTCCTACTATCAACATTATTGCTTTAGTAGGGAGGTTTTTTTTGCCGCTGTATAGACACGAAAGCCTATATGCTGTCTGCAAGTAGTTAGATATACTGTGAAAATTGTTAAACAGCAGTTGATGTTGATGGGGGTAGAGCTAAATATGAAGACCTAGGAGATACAGATTAGGGATGATGCTATGGAATTTTATGAAAGAAGCACCTCAAAAAAAACGATCCGTATAAGACCTGAAAATTAGTTAGGATGATGTTAAAAGGAAATTCGTTCAATTGGCCTCTTATTCGAGAAATACCATTTACTTTAAGGATTGGCTCAATAAAATGTTAAGAGTAAATTTTCTTTAAAAAAATTTTCTGACTGTGAGAGACTTTCAAGTGGCTTTTGTTATTAATTTTGGTCCTTGGTCTTTATTTTGGCAATTGTCGGATGATGTTATTACTATGTTATTATGCGGATGAAGTAACGTAGTTTATGGATTCTTGATCTCCAGATTTTGATTAAGTGACCATTTCAAATTGGCTTGCTTTTAGGAGGATGCAACAGAAAATTAACGATCTGGCAATAAAAACATATGATCTGTGGGAAATCTTTCCTGGTGAAACGCGCTCCGTAAAAAGACAAAATTTCAGTCCAATCGGTCGAGTGGTTTAAAGCGAATATTAGATTTCGATATGTTTTTAAACATTCTTTTGTATTGGGAACAACAAAAACTGCATGGAATATCGAACCTTAAAAAAACATACTTGACTTTCCCAGCTTTCAAAAGCTCCAACTTGGAAACCACGCGACCGATTGATATATAATTTTTGACCATATCTTCTGTGGGCTGAAGTTCAGCAAATTAGCTTAGTGGCTGTCCATAAAACCCGTCACACTATTTGGGAAAGTGAGAAGAGTGTGAGACAGTGTGAGGACCTTGCAAAACTCCTTCGAAAAAATCGCGAAAAAGCGGGATTGAAGGGGGAAGAAATTCGAAAGGCAGAAAATTAGCGTGGCGTAATTTATGGACAGCCCCTTAGTTAGAAATATGGGAAAAGAGGAACTGTCCTGAACGGAACGTTTTCGAGCGCTGCAAATTTTCGTCACTGACACAAGTATGAGGAACTATTAAAAAACGACCTTTTCGCAAAAAATGTGTGAGGACAGATTTTGATTTTTCAAGAAAGGGTCTTAAATTTTTTGGCGGGAAAATAGTGGCCAAAAAACAAACAACATGCTTGATATAACTTCAAATCGTTGTTCTACTCGTTTATTTAGTAGATCCGTTTACCAGAAAATTCGGTTTCATTTCTCTTGAAAATCTGGGTTTGGTTTTTCGCGCAGTTTCTAAAATTTTAGGTCATGGGCTTTTCGCATTAGTAAATTGAAGCCGGAAAACAAAAATTAAATTCGAACATCGACATCAAATTAAAAGAAATCAATCTTGTTTGCCCAATTTAAGGTAATTTTTTTGTGAAAACATTGCAAATTCAGCAAACCCTTACAAAAGTAGGTAAAATATCAGCAGTTACTCTTTAATAAAATTAATTCGAAGCTAATTTGCTTTGTAATTGTTTAGTAAAGGTCACTTGAGATAATTACCTGTTGTTATTGAAGCCCTTTTCTCTTTTAACTCCCATTTCTATGGGGGCGTGTTGCGTTGCGTAAAACATACAAGTGTGTGTATGACTTTTAGGTTTTTCCTTTTTGAAACCACTCTCAACTCAAACTGATATAATGTAGCTATAGATACCAGTTTTTGTATATTGTAGGTAGTTTTACCACCGAAATAGGCAACGGGTGAATTTTAAGTGTTTCGTGTGTTTTTGTATGGGTTGACTTTCTTTCACTAATTTCTATGTAAATTAAGATATTATTGTAATGATTTCAAAACACAAGGGTGAACTTATATCGTTAACTTTAATTGTATTCATTACTTTTATTATACCGTTGTAGAAAAATATCAGTATAGTCTCTTCTTAGGGCCCAGTTTAGGACTACTACATTAAATTTGTAAGAAAATATTTATGGCAGAAAAAAAACGTTTGAGACTGAACAAGAATTGAACGTGTAGTTTTTTTCTTCTCGTAAAACGAATGATAGTAATAATAATTATCATCAATGTCTAAGCGATTCTAAATTTGTTTTCAGGCGATATAAATATTAATTGTAATTCATTTGAATGTAATATTATTCCAAATGATAAATTAATGAAAATCTGTATTCAAAGAGTAGAACGTCTTGCCCTACGGAGTGTAGAGTTCTATGAAATTATATTCCCAGCACTTCAAAACTGTATCCCTTTATCGATTTGTTGAAGAAAGTAACCGTTTTTTTTTAAAAAAAAAGAAGGAGGACTCTTCGATAATATACGGCACTTCTAAACTCCATACGAAAAACAATGAAAAACTGTCACGAAAGGGGATTGAAAAGCCTATTTTTGACGCATTTTATGGACAGCTTCAAACCGGCCATTCGGAGCCAAAGCTGTCGCCGCTTTCTTTAAAAAAAATATCGGTTGTAATTAAACACAAAACTTTTGCAAAAAATCCGAATTTAATTCCGGAAAAAATATGTAAAAAAATAACATATTTTTCAAATATCTCGAGAATCATTCAAGAAACGCAAAAACCGTTAAAGACGAAATGCAGGAAATTTTATTTTCTTCAAACTTGGTTATATAAATTTTTTCATAAGGCGCACAATTTTCAAGAAATTTTCAAAAACCTGTAATTTTCAAAAAAAAATGTATGGGAGATTTACATCGCAGGCAATTTTTTTGCAAAAGAAGTATTTCCCACATTAGGATATTTATAATGAAAAAAGCTTTTAAAAAAATGCGCCGCAGGCTTAAATATGATTAAATTTACCCGGCTTCCCATTCGCAAAGGGCCAATGGACCAAATTCGAAATTTGTAACCCAATTCCTTACCGAGTTTTCGTATTTTTCAAACTCAGAGAAAGGCAGATCTGAGTAAAATTTTCTGTGAAAATTTGGTGTGTAAAAATCACACATTCTATTACGAAATCACTCCAACTAAAGGGTGTTTTTTTAGCCAGGTTTTCAATCTGGCACTACTTTTTTCGGAGTTGGTCTTTTTGACAGTTGTCACTTGATTTATGCTCAGTTTGGTTTGCCATTTCGTCAAACGACCATCAAGCGCGTCGCACGTTCGGTGAATGGGCCCAAAACGAGATGGCCACCGATCCCGATTTTCACAAGAAAATTTTGTTCAGCGATGAAGCTCACTTTTGGTTGAATGGGTACGTCAATAAGCAAAATTGTCGCATTTGGAGGGATGATAATCCACAAGCCATTCTTCAGACGCCGTTACATCCTCAAAAAGTCACTGTTTGGTGTGCTCTATGGGCAGAGGGAATCATTGGTCCATATTTCTTCAAAAATGAAGCCGGCCATAATGTTACAGTCAATGGGCAACTCTATAGAGCCATGATTAATGACTTTTTCGTGCCTGAATTGGAGGATGTTGATGTGGACGACCTTTGGTTCCAACAAGACGGCGCTACATGCCATACAGCCAACGAAACAATCAATTTATTGAAGGAAACTTTTGGTGAGCGCATTATCTCGCGTCGTGGGCCTGTGGCGTGGCCTCCAAGATCGTGCGATTTAACACCGCTGGACTATTTTTTGTGGGGTTATTGGAAGTCGCTTGTCTACGCAGATAAGCCCGAGACGATTGACGCCTTGGAAGAGAATATTCGGCGCGTTATTGCTGACATACGGCCCCAATTGCTGCAAAAAGTGGTCGAAAATTGCGCCTCTCGGCTGGAATTTATTCGAGCCAGCCGCGGCGGCCACTTGCCCGAAATCATCTTTAAAACATAATGGCAAACCCTTATCTTTATAATAAAGCTAAACTCTTGGCCATAACATTAAATTATATGCGTTTTATTTCTTCTTGAAAACCACACGTCTAAAAAAAACACCCTTTACTAATAAAAACACCATATTCTGATAGACGTAATAACTAAAAATTCCTATTTTCACCAAATTCTGATAGACCTAATAACTAAAAATTCCCTTTTTTTCAATGTAATATATTTAAAACCTGTCTGATAAAAAAAAATCTTCCCGCAAACCGTCAATTTGAAAGTTCTGCTGAGATTGAGTTTTTTTTTAAGAGTTTGTTGGTTTTCTTTATGGGTTAAATTTTTCTAGTGATTTGTCGAGTAAAATTTGAAACTATTTTACAATCTCATGGAAATTCGTTGCGAAAGAGAAATGGACGATCCATTGAACCACAATTTATCAACTTAAATGGAAAATTAAAACCATGCCCGGAACTTTATGTTATATTGGGAATAGGATTTAAGAGATTGAACTGAATCAATTATATGCTATCGTACCAAATCGTATATTTAATTTAACTATAGTTTTATGGATACACATTTTACAGTCTTTATGCATATAGAAAATTGATGGTTTGAATGGATTATCTAACTAACAAGTGAAAGAATTAATGTATATTTATCAGTATCAGTTGGTATTTGTAACCACATATACAAAATTGCACACAACCATAAAATGAAATGGAATGAACAAGTTTTAATGAAATCCAGAAAATACGATTTGAAAGTTTTATAAAATTAATTTTAAATCAGCGAATGTGCTTTTAAATAATTATGGTATGTTTTACTAATTAATGTAAAATGTTGTAAAAAAAATTCATTGAGGTTTTTCTATTCCCGAATTTATTTTTTTCACTGAATTTTAGCTTTCTTTAATTAAGGCGGATTTATTGTTCTTGAATAATGAATTATTTTTGGAAATAATAATTGGAAAACTGTTATGTGAAACACAAATATCTCGCTCGGCATCCAAAAACATTTCGAAACTTTTTCACATGAGGAATTTTGATATACAAAATCAAAATATTTTTGTTCATCGTTGAGAAGAGTTGAAATTATTAAAGAAATAAAATGGAATTCTAAGAATCTTTTCAGATATGAATATCTAACATGTCTAAAGTTAATATTTATAAAAGAATTTTAACAACATCCTCTTTGCTTTGACACTCTTTAGCACACAAAATTCTTGGTAGAGTTAAACATTCCAGAAAATTTCTTAGACATAATAATTTTCATTTGATTTTTTCCGTTCATTCGAGCGTTTTTTTTTTGGTTTTCCTTTCAAAAATAAAACCTTTTGGAGATGCAAAACGTTTAAGCCCAAGAATAACTTTCCAAAGTCAAAATGTTTTGTAAACAGCCCCCGGGGAATAAGTCTGGCCCCACCTTGCTACAAGGGTTCAAAAAATTTCTCTTTTCATTATAATATATTCTATAAATTAAACGTAGAGATTGAACAGTGCAAGATAATTACTGAAATTGTCTTAAAGTAACTTTTTTGCTTCGCCAACAAAACGAAGAATCAACTTAAATTTATATGTTATGTTGTTATGTTGACTACCAACAGAGAGGTTTAAGAACTCAAGGATTTCTCATGTTGGAAGTCCATTCATTACAGGGATTATTAATCCGGGAGGTTCTCCAGTAGGACATGAGAATGGGAATTGGATTACGCAACAGAATCGAGAGTTTTATTGACATAGTCTGGGTTAATTCCTTTTGTCATATATTCTAAAAGGAATGTCGCTGGAATTTGAAAAGGAAAATTGCTGCGAATGTGAAAAAAATGCAACACACGTTGAGAAATAAAATGTTTCTTTATATATGATATTTAGAATTTGAATAAGAAATGTTTACAGAAAATCAGTAGTCAATCTGGTTGGAAAACGGTTGGCAAGTATTTAAAATAACTTTTTGTCTCCGAGAATGGTGTTTAAAAAACGGTTCGTCGTAACAAATTCGCACGAAAAGAAAATTCAAAACATGGTATTACATAATTTTGCCATATATGAGATTCTATTTATATTGAAATCTCTGTCCATAAAATACGTCACGCTAAATTTCGGTCTTTTGAACCCCATCTCTTCATCATGATTTTTCGCGATTTTTTTATGGAGTTTAGTACCGCCATCATACTTCCGCAAACTTTCCCCATCCATTATTTCTAAGATATTTTTAGATCTCTATTTTTGAAAAAAACTGATCCGGAATTTGATCCCAAATCTGATCTCAAAGTCAAATATCGTCGGTCTCGACTGTTATCATAATACCTGGTATTGACGAGTGGCAAAAAAAACCATATAAATGTTGCAGTTCAACCAAGGTTCGCAATCCATGAAAACCTTAGGTGCAGGCATCAGTGGAAATATTTTATTAAAACACCTCATTTAGGAGGTTCAGCTGCGTTTTAGGGTGTGCTGAACCCAAGGAGCACAAAAGGTCGTAAAGTGGTCGTCCCGACTTTAGTTTCGTGAATGTATGGTTGTTACAACCACCTAGCGACCTTTTTTGCGAGTTGGGAAGAGTACGAAAACATCAAACTTCCATAGAAATAAACTGCTATGTAGAGAAGAACATCACTAAAGGTACCAGCGAAATCAGATGAAAATTTTCTTTGAGTGTAATCTTTTGTTTCCATTATGGGCTCTACAAACGTATGAAGTCTAGGATTTTCCCACTTTTATTCGTCTAAGCGGGGATCATAAACATCCTTGGCACAAAAGTCGTAATCAACAGCATAGTCGAATGTCGCTGCTGTTTGTCGTCAAAAAAATAGTGAAACAATTAGAAGCTTTACGCAACACAAAAAAGTCATTAAAGTCAATAAAACAAGAAACAAATAAAGCCATCAAGTCTCTACTCAACGAGCTTTAATTATTGTGTTCTATTGTTGCTCGAGGACTTGGAGTTGATTCAACAGCTTCTAGTCTCGTGTTGTAGGTACAATTGATGTATCTTTTCTAGCAATCCATTGTATCTATCGCTATATATGCAGATAGATTTTGTAGCAGCCCCCCCTCTATATATGCTGGCAAAATGCTTTACGAGTCCCGGACTATGTTTTTTTTTGTAGAATCAAGTGGCTACTTCACAGGATCTACACACATTCCACAGATGCACACATATGTATGTATGTGGGACAAGTCCCATTGGAATCAAGCCATCAGAATAAGCATCGAAATTGCAACAAGAATGCAATGCAATACGAAATCCGAAGCAGTGCACTGGAGGAAACCATAATAATCCTACATCCTTATACGTTACTCGCACTCATCGTACCTCGTCCTTCATAGAAATTCAGAAAAACCGGTCTTCCGCCCGATCTTCTGTCCTGTTTTATGTGTTTATCTAGAATGGGAGACTTTCTTAGAATTGTCAGAGGCATATAGGTTGGGGAAGGAGGGAGTTCGGTAGGGGGGGGGGGACTCTGGTCATATGAAGAAGACCGTATAAGTGATATACATAACTATATATTTATGTTTTCAGCTACCATGTTATACTACTAGATCCGAATGTCGACGTATACTTCACTTCTGTAGAAGGCGACAGACCTTTACAAGTGCACTATAAACAGTCTCAAAATGAAGAGACTAGTCAGCTTCCTCTACGATGATTCTTCATCCAAAGACATCAGGATATGAAAAACTGGAAAAAAAAACTCAAAATAGAAAGGAAAATCGAGAAACTTCACTCCACAAAGGAATTTGAATTCTATCAAGTAGCAATAAAGATAAACAGATTCCGATACTGGTCAGGATAAAAGATGAATAGATGGAGAACAAATCCATGAACATCCATCGAGGTATAGCGGGAAAAGGAGATACGGAGCTAATGATTCTGAAGGAATGGAAAGATAAACGTGACAGTGTGACCGTTTCTTGGTGAAATTATTGATATTATTATATTTTACAAGCTTTTATTTAGTTTAATTTGCTGTTTCTTAGGATCTACGTAAATTGTCTACAAAAGAAAACCTTTAAAGGCGGCAATTTTTGATAACCGTCTTGTTAGACACATTTGAAAAATCTGCAGGAAATTCAGTGTTACCTTGAGAAAGACAGTCAAAAAATTCCTGCTATACCACACATATTATTGAACAAACCGGCAAATCTGATTTCCCCACAAATTTCAATCACAATTCTTTGTAAACTTTTCCAAATCTTTGAACGGCAACTCCAACTCGATGTCTATTTTGCATAAAAAAAACAAGAAAAACTAAAAAACAAGTTTCATGGAAAACTTTTTCCAAACATTCTTGGTTTTGGTTTTGTGAAGCAATCATTTACTTGGTGGGACACACTATCGATACACTTTGGGAATTTCGTCAAACCGTCTCCGATTCCCAGTCGAACATCCTGCAGCCACCCGCACCATCTAGCAGTTAACCCTTTCGAGTTGTCTCTTTATTCTTCATCTATAAATTTTCAATCCCCATGGATGGCCAATATATGGAGTCGATGTCACGGATCCTGTCTTTCAGTATTGCTATATGTTGGACAGTTTTTCTTTCCTCCCTGGCGTTGCCTTTATTGTCATCGATTGAAAAGGATCGAAGGAGATACTCGTCGGATATGTTTATCAGATCCAATACAAAACTGATACTTTAGGTATGTCTTTAGATTCTCGCACTGTATAATAAAGGATTCCCGAACATACAAAAAAAATATTTATAACTTTCCCGGGCGAAATGGAAACTGGGGGAGATGGGAAATTTTCCTGGTATACTTTTCCGAGTTTTTGGATGTTTCTGATTGCGTTCCTTATGTTCGTCTGCTCTATCGTCGTCACCGTAGTCGTCATCTTTGTTCGTTTTCCTGTTATTTTTATTTGCCTTTTTGGGGTTCTTAAGATTTCGACATTGACAAATGACTCCTGAAATGACTGTGAGTGACAGTTTAAGACAGTTTTAGCGTGTGAAATGAAGAAAGATTAACTTTATGTCGCCAAATTAAGTTCGCATTTGAATTTAACTCGCTCCCTGTTTTTCATTTTCCTGGATATTCATTACACGTCTTTCTCCCCCCAAAACATTTTCAATAACCCCTCAATTTAAAATCCCAAATGATTCTATATATCATCCCTATCCCTATTCTTATACTCCCTACCAAAAGCAGCCGCTTTTCCGTGTAAGAGGTTTTTAGGTAAATTCTCCAACTATGTGTGTGTATTCTGTTGTACATGGCAAGGATCAGAACTGATTTAACAATGCGGTAATAGGATTGAAACAGACTAGAAAACAGAGTATAATTAGGTTTCATCTAAGCTCTCATAAAAACAAATTTTGTATATAAGAAATTGGAAAATTCTATTTAGCTAAATGCGGGGGAGTCTACGAAAAAAAAAATGCGAAAATGAAGATGGGAGCTTTTTGTACTTAAAGTCGACAGATACAATGGTACTAAAATTGCTTTCGTATCGATTTCATGGAATTTTAGTACTTTGAATTCAATAGGAAATTCAACGGAAATCTGCTAATTGGGATTAAGAATATCTAAAGTAAATGTGATCCTGTTGGGAAAATGGATATAAAACATTAAACGTAATGGCGTTTCCGTCAAATTTGAATTTCTTATTTAGATTAATTTTATAACGATTAGGTACAATTAGGTGAGTCAGAGGAGTATAAAGTAGGGTCAACAAATTGTTTGAGAGGAGTGTAAAATTAATGAAAATGAAAGTCCATAAATACGTGCCACATTGTCGGTGGAGTGCTATACAAAAAATCGCGAAACAGCCTAGTCAGAAGTAAAGATTCGAAATGGCAAACATTTGCGTGAAGTACTTTATGGACAGTCTCTAAGATGTAGAGAAACGATTTGGAGCTTGAGAAGTAGAACCCAGAATTTAAAAGATTTTTTTCTTCATTTCTCTGCTGCTTTCCCTGAGCCGACATGGCCCGTATTTTTGGGCCATGTCAAGTAAAAGTTTGCCTTCTTGTTTCAGAAAAAATCTTCACTTGGTTTTTTGATTCTCTTTAATTTTTTTTTAAATTGCAGCTCAAGGTGTCGGAAAACTCTTCCAGCCACTGTTATAAAAATAAAAATAAAATATATGTAGTCTTTAATAAAACGAATTACTAATAGGCTTCTAATAGGAAACAAGGCTCGAAACATCAGGCTGGAAAATTAATAACAAGCAGTTTGTTTTTTACTTCCCAAAATTGGACCGCTAAAAGCCCGCCAAACTAATAGAAATTTGAAGTTCTGTAATTCTTCCTGTCGAAAAATTAAGACACACAAAAAAAAGTCGGAAAATCCAGGCTGAAAATGACCCTTGAGCTGAGTTATTCATAAGACGATTATTTCATAAGAAATCGTTTCATCTTTCTCACTTTGCCTAATAAAACTGTCGAAACTATGGAATTTAAGCGTTACTCGCTTGCAACGATAAAAAATCTGGGAAACTACTCAACCGATTTAACGAAAACTTTCGGAACATACCTTGTTGAGTGTAGTTAAAAAGAAAAACTTGTTAGGTATTTTCTTATCTCATCTTACTGTGTCCCTACTTTACTTTGCATTGCTGAATTTGTTAAGTACTTCTTGGTGAAAATAAAATAAAGAAAAAAAATCTATTTGCAAAAGGAATTTTTATTTGCATTTCCTTTTTCACACTCCCATATTTTCATAGACTAATATTAATCTGTCAAAATATACCATTATATTTATCGGCGACATTCAATTTTATACGGAAAACAGAAACAAATAAAATACTCCATTCTAAAATCGAAATCACTCCGAAATACTTCACATTTGCACGTCTATTTCACAAATTCCACTTTAAATGTTGGAAATGGTGAAATTTTCCGGTAGATTTGTATGTAAAACATTAGCTTATCAGTATTGGCATTTCTAATTCAAATTTTCAATATTTGCAGCCGTTCCAAGTGGTCCCAGGCGTTGTTGCCACCGTCTTCCGTCATTTGGCATAAGAGAAAATTCTCTTATTTCGTCCTAAGGTTTGAAACAAATTCCATAACCGTTAACCACCCAATTTCCAACCCCTTTTCTGCACTATAAAAATACTCTCGATTGATTGAGTTCTTGTATGGCGACCCATTGGCTCTGGGTGATGTTTCCTCCTTTTCATTCAGGTTTTTCCTTTTTTTCATTTTCATTTTCTCATCGTTCGTTCATTCCACCTTCGATCAGCCGAACCGTGTTTTTGTGGTATTTTTCCAAAGAGGTTGAAGCTAACGCCAGGAGCTTTATTACTTTTGTTGTCACAGCTATTTACCAAATAAAAAAAAACGAAAACGAAACAGAAACACAGTCAAATACGACAAAAAAACAGAGAAAAACATCCCCTTAGTTCGTATTCGCCGATGGGGGAGGGGATCGAAACACCAGTGCACAAAAGTTGTGGGAAAATTCAATGTTTTGTGTGAAAGGCAGCGGTTGTAGGTGGTGTGTAGATGGATGGCTAAATGGTAGTCACTCGTAGGTGGAGGTGTTGATATGGTATGCCAGAATCTTAAAATAGAAACTAAGAAGCTATCCGGGCTACCCCTTGGGTTTAATTTTGGAATGATTTGTGTGAAAAAGCGGCTTTGTTTAGGTAAACATTTGCCGAGTGACTTATTATGGAATGAAATTTCAGTTTAAATAAACTGCTCACAGTTTCTTATGGAGACAAAAATATCAAAATGCCTTCATATTAAAACCTATATAGAGAATAATGTTATATCCGTAGTACACGATATAGAAGCAATTCACATGATATTACAAATATATATATATATAGAAAAGGTATTTTATATAGAAATAAGGCAAAAATCGGTATAGTAGTATGTTTATATGTTGTTGTTTTTTCCAAGAAGGAAAAGTGGATTAAAGTCGATTTTCAGTTAAGAACGAGTACTCAGAACCCAAGAATAAGAAAACTCGAAAAAAGTCTTGTAGCTGAACTTGTAGAATGGTTGTATGATGGAGAAAACAGACAGCTTTCACTGAATTATTTATATTGGTTGAAGGTAAAGACAAGTGAATGAAACGTGAGTTAGAAAACAATTTCCCTGCGATATTGAAAAAAAGCTCATATAAATTCCAAAATTGCACTTCAAGTTGATAAAATTTAAAGGCAAAAAAAAAAAATCTAAAAATGAAAAACGGATTCGTAATTTGTTAAGAAAATTAAATTAATCGCACAAGATTAAACAGATTGATGCTCTACGAAATATTCACAGATTTTGTGAAGGCGTTTATCTACTTTAGTATAAGAGAGAAAAAAATCGCTTTTTGTAGGAACAGGAGACACACATGAGTTCTTTTCCCTCCACTTTGGTTTTTGTATCAGTGTTTTGATCGAAAATTTCAATTCAATCGGGTGAAGTTTTCGGTTTAAAACTTATAAAAGTAAGTAAAGACAGACTCAAGAAACAAGGATTTTATCAAATTATCGTTCATGAAAGCCTTCGGGAACAACAAGTTTTCGAGGGGGGCCCAAACTGGTTTAAATTTTCGGTACCCCAAAATCGTAAGATTCTTGATTTTCCTGTCATCAAGAAAATATTAAAAAAAGGTTATATTTTTTTTCAAGGGCACACAAAAAAAATCGGGGGAAGGTAAGGAGGTAGGCGAAAATTTTAGTACTCCTCCTGCCGTCCTAAATGAAACTAAAAGTCAGTCTCATTTTTCGGCAAAAATTTCCAATCTTTTTTTTTCTTAAACGGTGTTTGGCATTAAAAAACTTGTACAGCATTTGATATAGTAATTTTTTTTTCGTGATTTTGAATGTATAAGAAATTTTGGCTTCGCTGCTGACCGGAGTTAGTAGAGGGTTTTTTTTCAACAAAGTAGAACCTGGGGTTAACTAAAAAAACTTGATCTTAGTAGGCTTCCCTGAAAATTTCGTCCAAATCGGTTTAAGCGTTCTCGAGGTTTAAGCGAAAAGACAGACAGACAAACACACAAGCTTATTATTATAGAAAAATTGGTTTGAGGTTTTAATCTGCTTTTGACTTTCTATTGGTTTCAAGTATATTTTCCAGGACTAAATAACAGCAAACTTACAAAAGGAGTTACAGATGGGATAGAATCGATGGATACTCCTGCTTTTGATTTCATGTCTTTCTTCCTTTCACATGGGCAGAAGGTTAGGGTGGTTGAATTGTTCCAACCCTCTATAGCTCACCGACCACCCCAAACACACAAAATGCGCGCCAGCATAACAAAGTGGCATGCGATTTGCCGATTTTCCTTGGTTATTCCGGAATCTCAAGGTGATAAATCGTTCCTGAAATGTATTGGTATTCAAGTAAACGCCAAAACTTTTGAATAAACGAACCGAACCGAAGAACGATAGGAATTCCGTTTGCAAAACGTTTGCCCTCAGTCAGGTGAGAGCCAAAAATAGCGGAATAGAATTGGTTCTTAATATAGAGAAAGTGTGTAGGGGTTGCGGTTGGCATAAAACATAAAAACTAATGGGAAAAATTCGCTATAGTTTAAGAACAATGTTGAGCTCAGTGGCATGGACTGGAAAATGTCACTCGCACGTGAAGTGGATTAGCAGCATTTGTTCTATTTAGGATTAAATATATGCCCATACTACCAGATATTTCAGGTGTACCCCCGGGTAGGATCACACGCGGTTTAGCTGCTGCCACTATACTAACTGCCAGCCACTTTTCCCAATAAAACGTTTGTAAAAATTACGATCACGCAATAGTGTGGTAGGCCGGATACGTTTTACTTTTGTTAGACAGATACTCTATATAGTTTGCATAGTTTTCTTAATGCACGGAAACTTGAACCTAATCAGGTGAATAGTCGACAGGTATCCGTAGTACCTACTCGTTTCTCGTAATAGTAGATGGGCGGCCTATTTGTGGATTTAAAGGTTGTCGTTGTCGATTATCGTTTTATGGACATGTTTTGCAATTCCGTTGAATTAATTATTTCATTTTCAATTATTTTATATGATGGGTAATAAGAAAATTAGGATCATATTCAAACACAAACACATACATATTCGATGTAATTATATGAAGCATTTAAAATACAAAATGGATATTTGCTATGAAAAATCAATTAATTGATTTCCAAGTAGTGGGATTTTTTTAATAAAGTGGCTAATTACAATCTATTGAGAGACTCTATTGTCTGTCGGTCTCTATTTAAGATTGAAAATTTATATAACAGAATTGTGTTTTGAAAAATCACCAAAAAAAATATTGCTATTAATTCCGCACGAATTTTCTTCTTTCGCGCTAGTAATAAACAAAACAGCGCATCAAAACAGCTTATGACTGGAACCAAGAATATGTATATATTTTTGCAAAATTTGTTTTCATGGAGAACAACAAGAGCAACAAAGCGTCAAGAGATCTAAGATGTTCGATTTTTCTTTAAAAAATTGGAAAATTTGTTCTATTCCCTTTTTTTAACTACACCATCCTAGCAATTTCCTCGAAACCACTTATTCTTTTTTCGAACTAGAAATTTTCCTGAATATGTTGCGTTGTAACGGTTTATCCATAGAAAACGCCATATATTTAGGTGGTGGGAGTCTTATATAAAAGATCGTTAAAAAGGGAGGGGGACGTATTTTATAGGAAAACAAAAATGGTTAGAATGAGATTTTACTCCACTTTTTTATACCCGTATGGTGAAACCAAAGGGTATATTAACTTTGCCTTACCGTTTGTAACACAAAAATGAATTACATCAGTGTGTTTTGAATGATAAAAATAATTAATTTTTGCATGTCCGTCCGTCCGTCTGTCCGTCTGTCCGTCTGTCCGTCTGTCCGTCTGTCCGTCTGTCTGTCTGTCTGTCTGTCCGTCTGTCCGTCTGTCCGTCTGTCCGTCTGTCCGTCTGTCCGTCTGTCTGTCTGTCCGTCTGTCCGTCTGTCCGTCTGTCCGTCCGTCCGTCTGTCCGTCTGTCCGTCTGTCCGTCCGTCCGTCTGTCCGTCTGTCCGTCTGTCCGTCTGTCCGTCTGTCCGTCTGTCCGTCTGTCCGTCTGTCCGTCCGTCTGTCTGTGGCGCGGATTGCGGGCGCACGGATTGAGCTACAGACTTGAAATTTTGCGCAGATCCGTTTTTCGTAAAATGCGAGGCTAAGTTCGTTAATGGGCAAAAATGGACCATTAGGTGGGAGGGGGGGTACCCCCCATACGAACGAAAACGTTTTTTGCAAATATCTCGAAAACGGTGCATCTTATCAAAAAAGTGCAAGAACAAAAGTTATTGAGGATATTGTTCTTCATAAAACCCGATTGTCAAAACCCGATTGGAATAAATTTTAAAAAATCTTATTGGAAAGTTTGACTCAAAGTGGAATTTTGGTACTACTGTTCGAATTTTGATACGAATATCACCATACGGGTTTTCAATAATTGCCAGATTGGCAATTATAGCTTTTGTTATGTTCATACATCAAATTTCAATTGGAAAAAAAAAATTTGAAAAGATATATTTTGTGTGGTTCAAACAGGAATTTCTTTGATAATTTTTATAGGACATTCTTGAATTGCCTTCTGCCATAAATTTAATACGGGTTTTTCGAGATGAATTTTACGTAAATAAAGTAATTGCTGTACACTCTTTTTATACGGAGATGTGAAAATTTTAGCACTAACGAAAAATGCAAGTCCCAAACTCTTGTGAAAATGCGATACAATTTATTATCTTATAAAATTTATAATATCCTCGAGGTGATTAATGATCAAAATTATGTCCGATTTTGTTGTTATTTTCTGGAAAAAGCTGTTTTTTCGCAAAAAAAATGTTTTTTTTTTCAGTAACTTCTTTATTGTTTGTCGTTTTCAAATGTTCACAAATCAAAAACTAAATGAATACCACAAGAGAACGTATAGATGATTATCACGCCATGGATAATATTTTGCTAATTACTCATAATTTTCAAAAGCGAAATGCCATTAAACATTACCTTAATTACAAGTAGTATAGACAATAAAACCCCGGGACTAATTATCACTGATATAGCAGACTTTATCCAATTAAAAAGTTAATAACAACATGAACGACATTTGTATGAGTTTTCAAATACGAGTACACTACCGTCAGCCACCAGGCAGAGATTATCCCTAACTTCATTTGACTTTAATTTTATTTGAAAATTTTATGCGGTTTTTTTTTGTATAACATTTCTGTTAGCCTGTAACGTTTTTGGTCGTTCATTTCACTTTGTTTTTATTTCATTCGTCCTTTCCTGTGAACTTTAACGACGAATGACTGTAGATGTGACCATGGACTATGGCCCTGCACATAAATGTCGTTTACCTATGCCCCAAACTCGATCCTTGCTGCTCCTCTGGCTGCTGCTTCAGGATGAGTTTTAAGAGTTATGGCTAAAGGACATCTGCGATATTTTACAGCCGAAACACATGTCCCGAGGGCAACTTGCCACAGCCAACTTCATATCCTTTTTTCATATATTTCAACTATGAGACCACTTCGACTGCGACTACTTTCTATCCACTGTTGCTTTCTGGCTCTGTCTGTGTGCATCTCCAAAAAAAAAAAAGAATTCCATGCCATTGCTATTACATTCCTATTCAATTTATATGTATGTATTTCGATTATGGTTTTCTTTTAGTCGGTCTTTTACCGATGGTTCGTTTCTTGTATTTTGTGGTTTTATTACGATACAAAAACCCCAAGCGCTAAAGGAGTCACATTTTATCAGTTTCTGGACCATTTTACAATTTTATCGGTTGTGCAAAATTTACGACTCAATCAATGATTATACGCGATATGCCGTACCTATACTAATACAGTATTTTAGGAATGAAATCGAAACGAACGAAATTCATGCAACAAGAGTAGCACGAGAAAAAAAAATGAACAGCACAGGATAGCATAGAACAAAAACAAATTCACATAATAACACTAATAAAATTGGTGATTGGAAAGGATGAAAAAAGGATATCGAGCGTACATACACGGGACGAAGACTGGGATTTTTTTTTTAGATATGTAGCGGGGATTGGGACACTCAGTTTGAAATCCTTCACACGCCATTAGCTTTGCATAACCCACATACGCTCGACAGAGCATCCGCGTTTCACTCCATAGGCCTTTTTATCAGGCGTCTATGCTCCATAAATGAAGCTAACACTTTTAGATACGCGCTGATTTCATAATATTCATCCGTATATGGTTGCCTATCTATACTGGATTTTATATGTTTCAATGATGTTGTGGCACAGTATAGTACACCGAAATATAAATAATTTCAACGTGTGCAATATTTAGTACTCGAACGGTTCATCGACGTCCTTGCCATGTACGGTCTCACACCTAATGCACCTTTAATCCATATTAAAATAATATTTTTATCACGAAGAAAAAACAAACATTGAACTTAAATACGATGCGGGGAAATTCTATTTTCAGGATTAAATATACTTAGAATTTTTTTTAAAATAATTTTTCACAATTCAATAAGTTTTCTTCAATGCGTGAAGTTTGTCGAATGCAACCATTTTTGTGGGGGGAAATTTACTTTTGCTATGGCAATCTTTTATTTAAAACAACTGTATTTTATTATAGATGTATTTTATTAAAGATGAAAATCAGTTTCCCGTTTAGGAGAACAGTTTTCCACCATAATTTTTTGTGATCAAGGACCGGCTGCTAAAACCCTCGTGATTTGCCCGCATTCCTTTCCACCTCTCCCCCTTTAATATAATTTTTACATACATCGTATTCCAATTCGAAAACCTTAAAGAAATTAGACTGAATTTGGTGGTACCGTTTAATATCCCTAAAAATTGTTCCTAGTTATCTTGACAGAAAATAGATTTATTCGCTACTTTCAAAATAGATGTAATCTCAGTTAACAGGAAATAAAGGAGTGTTACTGAACGAGTCCTGAAATGGTGCGCCTCTCATTAGTACCAGGAAATCGAAATTAAAATCAAATCTGCCAACTCAAGTTTTTTCCCATGAATTTTCAATCTCTCACTTCGAATGATTTCACTTCCAATCTTCAGGTGTTCACATCGCAATTTCCACACACCCGTTCACGTTCATGTATATAAATCACAATAAACGATTGTTTTGCAATATTAAATTTTGCATGGTTCGTAGAATTTCATTTCAATTGTGTTTTCAACAGAACCAATTATCATCAGTGGATCGGCGCCATCGATTTCCAATCTTGACTGAATTTTTCTCCAGCACAGGTGAAGCCTTATTCGATCTCCATGGAAATCCTGTCGGGGAGCCATACCGTATCCAGGAGTATATTACAGTCCGATGATTCTTTTTATTGTGCAGAAGAAGAAAAGGAATTTACCGTGTCGTAATTAAAATTCAATTTCTTCCAAACTAACCACGGTCGTCGTCGTTTCTTTACTTCCTATCGGATATTTCAATCCCAGTTTCCAGAGAGAATTTTATTTTTTGTTTTACAATTCAAATTTCCCGGGATTTTTATTCGAATGCCTGCATGTCGTGATGACGATTTCATATCCACTGAATTGACATAAAATTGCTAAAAGTTCGATATTCAACGTATCGAAATGGAACTTGTGGAAATTCTTAACTCTTTTCAGTTCAATTTGCGAATCACTTCTATTTATTCTGATTTTAGAGAGTGACTGAAATATATCCGACATTTCACACTTCGGTTCCGTATGTAATCAGTATGAATGTTCTTCAGCTGAAATAGAAAGACCTCTAGCAAATTGTTAAATTTCCAGCCACAAAATTGGATTTTTTCAATCGTTGTGCCAACCGATTTTTCCAACAGTTGTGTTGATAAAGCATTAATCAAGCTATATTCAATGAAATAAATTGTCTCAAATTTTTTTTGTATTAAAACTCGTTCATGCATCTATTTTTGAATTTATTGATTTCTCAGCAGTCATATTTTATTCACTATTGGCCACTTGTCATGATATACGAATTTCATAAACACAATTGGACTGGATTTTGCAGTGTCACGGGAAATGAATAATTCATTAATTTTAATTATCGCCATAATTTTAGATTGTACATTGGTTGTTATGGTTTCTGAAGTAATAGATATATTCCACGATATTTAGATAAGATAATTAAAATTAAAAGGAGTGAATATTCTTACAATATTGTTCTTACTTGTATATAGACGAGCATAGACTAGATTATTATCATGTCCTTTTCACTTAACTAGTAGCGGAAAACCTTACAAATGTTGCAATTCATTTATCGTACGAAATCCATGGAAAACTGTGCACAGTACGTGCAGAAAATCGTTCTGATATCCGAATTGAGGAGGCTCGGTCCTATTTGAGATGTAGTGTAAATAGCAAGAGAATAGATCCCCTGAAAAAAGTCTTTAAACTTAAAAAAGTATGACTCAACGTTTCCGAATGACAACTTAAAACTGAGTTTAACTTTTAGGGGGTCCTAAAAATTGTTGGAGAGAGCCGAATTCGACGTTATTCTAAGTACATTTCCTTAGGCTGTCCTTCCTGGAGCTCTTCCCTATAAATTTATCAAACAACAGCATTTTGGTTTTATTTTTTACTAAACAACGTCTTAAAAGTTCTTTAAAATCTTATCTGAAATTTAAAAAACTATGTCATAACGATGGGTATCAGGTAGGGCTGTTGATAAGATCCGGCTACCCGATTCCAAAAAATTTTAGGAACTGGGCAGCAATCATGTATTCCGACGCGTCTCTGTCTTTCGACTTCGACCCAGCTTTTAACTCTTGACTTCGCCATATCTGCAGTTTGAAATTTCGCGGAATCGTCACTATGAATCGAAACGTGATTCTGACTGTCACTCCAGGAAATTTGAAGCTGCTGATATGGCGAAGTCAAGAGTTAAAAGCTGCGTCGAAGTCGAAAGACAGAGACGCGTCGGAATACATGATTGGTGCCCTGATTCTGCAAAAAAACGGGTGTCTGGGTAAAAAGGGGTGTCTGGGGAGATTTCGAATCGAAGAAGCTCATCTTTTTTTAAAGGTTTTTAAAGTGTCTGGGTTCCCAGCAAGACGAGTTCCATAAAATCACGGTTTTCAACACACCTAGTATCATAATAGACACTTTAAAAGCCTTTTAAATAAAGATGTGCTTCTTCGATTCGAAATCTCCTAATTTTCGATTAAAAAGCCAATAAAAGAAATTTTTTATGTTTTTTTAATTGGGTATAGGTAATTAAATTAACCGCTTCACGACTTTCAGCCCCAACTACGTGTTCAGCTGATAGAAATGTTTTATGTAATACTAGCTTGCATACCCGTCGTTGCCGGGTTAAGTTTTTTCAATTTTTTTTTATGATCTTTGTTGGAGCTAAACTTCAGGCCAATCGGCTAGGTAGCTTCCCCGCGAAAGGGTAACATAGAGGAAGAGCTAAGTTTCGAGATCACTTTACCCCCTCCTCTTACTCCCCCACCTTTCGGCCTACTTTTTAATGGGTCTATGTTGGGGCGGGACCCCCGACGAACATCTATGTCAAATTTCAGGCCAATCGGTTCAGTAGTTTCCCCGCGAAAGAGTAACATAGAGGCAAAACTAAGTTTCGAGATTACTTTACCCCCTCCCCTTGCTCCCCCCACTCCTCGCGCTACTTTTCCGTATGCCTATATTGGAAGCAGAACTACCACAGACACTCATGCCAAATTTCAAGACAATCGGTTCAGCCGTTTTTGCGTGAAAGAGGAACAGACAGACAGACACCAACTCATTTTTAGTATGATTGCGGATAAATTGCTGGATTTCCTTGTTTTTTTTTTCTTTTTTTTTGAATAACACACCTGGTAAAAATTGATAATTTTTACGACATTATAATGCCGTGGACGACCTGATTAATTCGTGGATCTTTCAAATCGCCAATTTCTCAAGAAGTTTTGGCAATTATTCTAAAATTTTCCAACTAATCACTTGATGTAGTATATCTATTAAATATTATTAAATTACATCATTTACACGTTTTATTAATTTTCTCTATAGAAATTCGAATTAAATGTAATTCGGAAAGCTAATTAAATAACATTAATTTATATTTCAAAGCATTATACTCACTCAATAACAAAATTAGAATTGTGCGAAAATTTTTGATTTTCATTTTCATGAAGTTAGTTTCGACTTCTCAAAAGGTCAATTATAATTATTTCACCTTTTGTAATAATATCGCCTGAAGATATCAATAGCAAAACGTAATTTACTTAAACTTTCATGGAAATTCTTCCATTCATTGATCAAAATGTGATTTTATGTTTGTGTAAAAGTACATTTTGCGTCTGTGTTGATATTCTTATACCCTTTTTGTTTGCTATGATCAGCTCAATTTTAAATATAGAGAGCGAGCGACCTTTTCACTGTACTGCTTACAGTACAGTTCTTGGTATGTAATATAGGGAAATATCAAAGGTAATTTTCACTAAGGAGCTTTTCATTCATCCTTGAGACAGGAATTTATGCGATAAGTAAAAGGGATAAATCTTCAAAAGAACAAAAACATCCACACTCAACTCACTTTGTCTTTTTTTCCAGAATATAGATACTTTTCTATAGCGTAGATCCCTCTTTTGATGATATTCGAATTTTGTCTTAAAAGGCGCTTTATATTCATACTAATCTAAATATATTAATAGATATATGCGAGTACAAGAACGTATATCTATAAATACGTATAGATTTTTGACAGTCGATCGACAGTAATTCTTCTAGGTGCCTGTGTAAAACAGTGTTTTTTCTATATATAAATATGTATATTTCGAATCCATATAAAGTATTGTTATTCATCGAATAAGATGATTTTTATACATGCTCCAATGGTATATCAGAGTTATTGTTATCTATTTTCTAAGGAAAAGCAAAAAAAAAAATATCCATCGGTAACATACATTTTTAGCTTTTCATATTTCTTGATACGAGGTTCTATTTTAAGAAATATATATTGTGAAAATTGCCTCTGTCGTCAGGTAATTTTCACTTTTTCATCGGTATTTTGGGAAATTTTCTCATTTTATAAAATACTAAAAATAATTAGATATTAAAGTTGCGTCGTGAAAAAATTGATCAAAAAAAGAACAGAAAAACGAACGAAGGTAATATTTTAGACAAAAAGAAGTGTCTCTTTAAAGTCGTTCATAATTGGAGGGCGGGAGATAGTGTGATATCAAATCCCATTTAAAAAAATATTGTACAAAAAAGAGTGACGAACAAAAAACAGAAAGTTGAAAAACTAATTTGACCTTTTTTATTGAACTAACGGCCGATATCTGTGGTCGATAAATTAAAAGGTAATTGTAAAATTGCATAAAAAAAGCGCCGCAGGCGAATTTCAAAATAAATACCGACGGAAGGTAAAATTCTTCAAAAGGAATGTGTCGCAGTCGAAAATTTAATTTTGTCGAAAAATCATTGAAGTTGGGGTGTTTCTGCGTTTTATGCTTTCCCTAATTTGATAGCATTTTAATTTATAAAATGACAGAAAAACGTCCACTAAAATATGCAATACATAGTTTACTTCGACTAGGATTTGCTGTAACTCAATTTTCCCCCCCTGCGGCGTCGTTTTTTGATGAAACTTCACCTGAAGCGCTTATACTTCAAAACTTTTACTTTTTTTGTTATAGTATTTCAGTGTTATTTATAAACCGCCCTAAAAATTGAGTTACTTTTCGCTTCGTACCTTGTAGGCCTTGATGTAATCAGTGCATCGCATATATGTTCAAAAAAAAGTTCACCTGCGGCGCATATTTCATAGTTTTCCTTGCATGGATTTTATTTTTCTAGCGGAATACACGAGTTTTGTATGCCTGTGATACAAAATAATGGTCACCCTACATATAACGTGTCCTCATTCATGATTAAATGGTGTGACCGAAGGGTCCTCGAATGTTTTCTTGTATGAACAGCAAAATTCAAATAATTTCAATAGCCCACAAATTCTATAGAGCACCTTACCAATTTATTTTCGAAATTCCTATCTTGAGTTTTTTTTTTCTTCCTTTTTTCAAGGATAATTTCCTCGCTAAATTTCGCTCCATATTTAAGTGCAACGAAGCCTTCACCTTCACTATACCAAGTTTAAGTGGAACTACTCTCGTGTCCTGATTATTCTATTTTCGTTAGTTTAGTTTTTACTTCTTCTATTCTGAACAAAAACATTTTTTTTCTAAGTTTCTTTTTCATAGGAAAAGTTTACCAGCCACCAAAGTAGCGAATTAATTCCGTTCACGTTCTGAAATAGCTTTATACCGAGGTAAACTTTTTAAATGGCGGCACTAAGCGCTAAATAAAAGCTCTTTTTATATATCCACTGTATGTCGCTTACTTTTCATCCTCAGCAAGAAGTTTATGCTCGAATAACACGGATATCATGTAGATACCTAACATCATATCCTGACTACATCCTTCGATGCATATCCTTCAGATTGGAATTGGGAGACCGACTTGTATAGTTTGTACTCCGTATAATGCAACAACTTTATTTCAAATCCTTTAGTTTGCCCTTTTTTTTTGCTCAAGTCTGTCTGATCCTGTAGATACTTTTCGTGAAAGATATCCTATCCCTACTACATATGTGAGGATGTGTGTTTGTGAAAGTGTCACACAACTTTCCTAACGATAAACTTTGCACTTTACGGCTGCAAGGATAATTTGAAAGTTAAGTAATGGTTCTTCTCCTTATTTTATTTTATTTTTTTTTTTTGCTTTCTTTTCGCAGTCATGCTACTTTGCCACAGAATTCAACCGCCCCGTCTCAACTCTTTTGCTAGATTCACGTCTTTCATCTTAGGATCCTTTATGCTCATCCTTTGATATCATAGTTAAGTGTATTCGGATTTTGTACGAACAAGTGCAACTATTTCGGTCAATAGATTCTTTTTAGAATGGATCTTCATCGATTCACTATTGAGTTTTGTTAAACATGGCTTGCAGGCACGACTTGTTCATTATAAGAAGACTATGCCGTCGAAAATGTCTTCCCGCAACCTCACGATTTTCTTATACGCATGGAAATTTTCAACTCAAGCAAAATTACTTTTGAACGGTGTGATTCTATTTATAAGTTTTCTAGTAGGAAAACTGAAAAAGTCCCGTCGGCGTCGTCTGATGAAGGTCTTCAGCTTTCCAACTAGAAACAGGCCCTAGAAACTGGCCGGCTAAGCTGCCTGAGCTGAAAAGGTTTTTTTTAAAAAAAATTGCAGCTTTCCCAGTATTGCACTAAATAATGAGGGAAAGGTCTGGTGGGGGGTTGTCCTTGGGCAGCATGTTTTTGAAGATGGAATATTTATAGGATAACCATATTTATTCTAGATCAATCCGGGACAAAATGAGCGGCGGTAGGAATGATTGCTGATACGGACCACGAATTTTATACCAAAAATAAACTTGAATTTTGATGAAAACCAAGGAAAAACAATTGAGAAATGTACGCCACAGGTGATTTTTTTACACAAAACGCCGCGCAATAATTAAAATCAAAAACAACAGCGTGCCAAGCAAAAACTTACTCTTCGTGAATAAATACAACTGAAATTGTAGAACATCAGTAAAAAGATATGTGCCGCAGGCGAAATCCTTTGTGTTTCATGTGTTAAAACGCCGGAGGTATTGAAACGGCGAAAAATTTTGATACAGGCTAAAAAAATGTGATATACAGCAACGTTCAACCGAAGTAGAGTAAATTCTGCAAATTTTGTGATCTTGATTTCTAGTGTTTGATAAATTTTAACACAAAATTGAAAAATCCGAGACAAAAGATTAGGACACCCGCTGGCACACCATGTTGTCCCGGCCATTTCGGGACGTTTGATCGCTCTATATATTTGGTTTCACAAAAGTCGGAATAACCTTTGAAACCTTCGGTCTGGATTATTCTAATATTCTATGCAAACAAAACCTTACAAATGTCACAAAGATAAAGATTCAGATAAAAAGGTGTTTCAGTACTACAAGAAAATACACATTTTTCACAACATTATTTTAATAGTGAAAATATAAGAAAGTAAAACGATGAAATCAATGAAATAGTGAAAGATGAAAAAAAAAACCGAAAAGTAAATAGTCAAAACCGAATTGAGGAAAGAAGATGACTGGATGGTTATTTTTCTGGTAGGAAAATGTGGCACGATAACCACAAGAAAACAATTTCCTTCAATAAATTTCCTGAGGCGATTCGATGGGTAATTGTCTGAATTTGTATTTCGCTCCATGGGGATGCTGGCCCTTTGCCGGGTTTGCAGAGGGGGGCATGATATGGAACCGTTTGTTTCTAGGACGTTATACTACTGTTCGTATCTTTGGTAGAGAGTATAGTTGCCAAAATTGGTTTTCTCTAGGTCCATTAAGTTTTGCTTATGGCGATGAAATTCTAACCATAAGAACAACTACAATATAAATACCATTCACCTAAAATTTACGGCAATATACACACGAAAAACAAAATCTACTATAGTGGATCCCTTAAATGAAACCAATTCATATATATGCATTTTGTATCTATGATGAAAATAAAAGCCTTTTGGCAAATAAGAATTTTCTAGGAATCGACCATAACTAAAAAGGACTCATATTATAACATATCCAATAGCAAAATATGCGTACTTACCTCTCATCACTCTCTTCTGATCTTTTAGGCAATAATATTGGATCAAAGTAAAGTAAAATAAAACAAAAATAAATAAAAAAAACTATCCCAGATATTGGTTATGGGGAAAAAAGTTTCATTTTATCACATGTTATGTTTTACATGCTGTCTGCATGTTGTTGACAAACTTCTCATAGAAATTTCCACTTGAAAGTTTTCACGTTGAAGGCCCCGTGTGCCTAAAGCGTTTATTTTAACCACATCAGCTGCAATTAATACTCATAGATATGTTATAATCGGCAAGGTTTCATAAGTTTTCAGCAATATTCGGTTTTTGTCAAAATGTATTCTAAAAATATGAATTGCCATGGTTATCAAGAAATTATATCACAAAATCCGATAAAAAGTTTAATATTTCATAAAGATTATATCAAGGGGTTCAAGTTTTCGACATCATATTGAATTTTTTTTTGAAAGTTTTTTTATAACAATAAAATACTAATAACGTGGAATCACGTTTTTATTGTTTTGGCAAATTTTTATCTAAACTTTGATATAATAAAATAATTTTTTTGTATTTTACAAAAAATACCGATAGTTTTTTTTTCTCATATCTGGTACGAAATTCAGAAAAGCTGCGTCTGATGAAAGTGTTTGGCTTCGAAACTATAAACAGGCTCCTAGCTGGTTAGTCACACAGAATCTAGGTCGGTCTACGTAAAACACTATTTCTAGGAAAAATAAAACCCATTGAATTTCATCATATTATAATTTTATTTTAAGGAAAGTTGATTTTTTATTTTCTCAAAAACTGCCGAACCGATTTCAGGTAAACTTTGCTCTTAGTTGCATAGAGTTTTCACCATTAGAAATGTCATCTTTGAAGAAAAATTTTAATATTTATCTCCTGTCTCTCTCTCTTCTCTCCCAGTCTCTCTATCTCTCTTCTCTCCTCTTCCACTCTCTCTCTCTCTCTCTTCTCTCCCACTTTCTCTCTCTCTCTTCTCTCCCACTTTCTCTCTCTCTTTTCTCCCACTCTCCCTCTTCTCTCCTACTCTCTTTCTTCTCTCCCACTCTCTCTTCTCTTCCACACTCTCTCTCTCTCTCTCTCTCTCTCGCTGTATATATAAAGTACACTCGCGTTTCCGTCAGCAGAAGAATCTAATTATTCCAAAAATGTTTTAAGGAACACTATAGCTAAAAACGTTTAGAATATTCCATATCATTTTTGAAACCGACAAAAAAGGAATATTTCCTATAATTTAAATTATAATCCAAAAAGCTTTCTCAGCAATAAAAAAAAACATTGAAATTCCAGAAGAACTCAAACGATGTGGTCTAGAATTACTTGAAATAACATAATTATTCCAATTTCCCGGAAATTTCGGTTATATTTGCACAGCTTTACAAAGAATTTCCACAATGAAATTACCAAGGGACGTTAAATCAAAAAAAAAATGATTTAGGGAAAAAACTAAATTTCCTTTCCGGGAAATACATGATTGTATTACACATTTTGCGGCAAGAACTCAAAACTATCAAGACTTCGTACAGAAAAACCCCTTTTCCCACGGCATTTACACCGCACAATTCTCAGCAGTTCAAAAGAACGGGGGAAAATGAGGGAAATTACATTCGTGTAACTAAATCCATTTGTAGGTGGAAATGAAACAAATTTAATAACATCATAGTTGTTATATTTTTTTAGGGGATAATTTCACTAAATTTTTTACATTCGATGGGAGCCTATGTTTATCTCATTAGTTGCCAACGCCACAAATTCAACTTGACTGCTCGGTTGGCTTTTTCCAGATGCACATAAAAAAGAAAAGAAAATCATGAATGTTGAAGTTTTTCCTTCCATCAGTATTTACTTTTTTACGTGGTTTCTTTCTGTTCATTTGTATGTGGCTAAACCCCCTTTGCCTGTAATGTTGAAATGTATTTTTCACTGGGGTCACCTATAGCTAACAATTTTGTACACCTAGGCTAGATACACTAGGAGAAATTTTCATAGGATAAATTCCAATATATATGGCATTTGCCTCTATAAATATGGTTACAGGTTCAATAGTGATGTTTAAAAAAAATAAATATAATGGCGTGTATTTATAGTCGTTTTTAAACACAGGTTTTGTTAAACATGAGTTTACACTGACAAAAAACCATGGCAAACTGTCAGTTTAAATCTCTTTGTATCTCTCCCTATTTCTATCTCCCTTTCTTTCTTTCTTTTTCTCTCATCCAGCTCTCTTTTCTCTCCTTACCTGTCTATCGCTCTTTATTTTTCTCTTCTCTTTTTCTCTCTCTCCCGTCGTTCTATCTCTCGTTATTGCACTACTCCTCAAGCCGGGTGGGGCTGCACCGCCAAAATTGAGATTCCACAACGTTTTCTTCGTCTTAACCCATATATGGTTCAAACTCCTATAAATTTTGTGGGTATATAAATTCGGGTCTACCCATTAAGTACGCCACACTATAATGGGGCCGGGACTCTGCGTTAGTGTGATACTAAACTGAATAAAGAAAAAGTTTGCCAAGGGGAAACAAGGGGACCAGAACCAAAAATGCGAAAATTAGCGTCACGAATTTTATGGACAGTTTCTTATAATATCGTTCCCGGCAATGTGTTTTCACAGTGTATTTACAGTACATTTATGCTATTATTGAAGTTGTTGTTGTTTTAAGCTTATCCTTCCGTCAACATACATTCATAGTAAGTACCAATGCTTCTACGGTTACCTCTGCATCTATGTCGGCACACCTTAACCATCCATTCGAATTCTTTTGCCAGCTACAAATTCATCTCCTAGTGAGGACCAACACGAATAGAGAAAAAAAAATAGCAGGCAACAAAAAAAAATGAAAAAAGCTGGGGGAAAAAATAAAATAAAACTACAGGAGTGTAAAGGGTAGAGACATTTAAGCTACGTGATTGCAATTTATTATTAAAGAAATCCCAAGCCAGTGTACACGTCCAGGTCGAAGATCCAAGGCATTTTTCGCATATATAAAAGGGCGAACAGCCTTTTATGTGAATTTAAAAAAAAGCTCTGCAAAGTATACCTACATGCCAACATACATTTTTCGTACGGTACATGTAGGTATAATAGTTAGTAACTCTGCTTGATTCCAACCAGCAGCGTCGACTTTTACATACCTATACGATAGTAAACTCTGGCTGATAACCTATGGTTTGAAGAAATAAAAGCTCAATGGCATTGCAAAACTACTATACGCTTATAGTACAACACTTTGAATTCCACATACATAAAAAGGTTAAGAAAAGACGATGAAAGTTTCCTATAACAGCCCCTCAGACCATGTTACCTGGATTACATTGTACTATAATATCCTTACAAGAACAACAGCAACAACAACAAAGGAATGAAAAACATGTTGGGGAAAAAAGAATCATGAGAAAAAGGTTTACAGAGCGCGTCAAATCAACAGACATGTATGTATAGTTTTTGACCTAAAGTGTAGATTTTTTTCACGTTTTTTTTTTTGCTTTACGATTTCATTCCATGACCCGTCATAGCATTCATTCCAACGTCATTCTAAACGAAAACTACCCAATGGACCCCACATCAGATGATATCTAAAACATTTGCCCTTAACACCTATGGTGGTGCTACATCCTAGAGCATGTGTAGATATTTTTGTACACATACGGATAATATCTACAATATAGATCGTACAACATATGTATGTGAAAATGTCCTTGTGTCCTCGTCACAGAAAATAAAGAAAATCTTTCTCATTCTGACACATAGTTTTTTCACGAAAATTTTAAATGCCCGCTCCCAATAGGTGTGGATTTTTGACGCTACTCGAAAAAAAGTGAAAACGTGATAAAAAACTAGAAAAAAATTTCCAACGAGGAGATTCTATTCTGCTAAAAATATATACTTTAAAATATATAATAAATTCAGTGAAAAAAGCGGGAACGAAAGCTAAACATGAAAAATGCCCTTAAATTCTTACTCAAGGGTTTGACTGAACATCCTTGCTTTGTCCTACTATTAAAACGGAAACAACTACTATTTACATGTTCACAGCATTTTTCAAAACATTTTCCTTCAAAACCTCATAAATATTCTGAAAAGTTTTGACTCTGGAGTTTAAATTTTCAGTTCTCAAGAGAAAATTAAACGAGAGCCCAAATTTTTAGGTGGCCCACAAAACTGATGGCATAAGGGGATGTCCGCTAGAGGAAATGGGGTGGGGGGGATTTTGGAATAAGTGAAAATGAGCATGACGTATTTTACACCTTGAAGAAATCGTAACTTTAAGATGACAAGACCTGATTTTCTGTCTTGGCTTTTTTGTTGATAGATTGCAATACCCTACAAATGTCGTAAATCATTTGTGTGACACTCTCGGTACCGCCGAATGAGTTTCTACAATTCCCACACAAGCTCAAATTAGGATGGGACAAATCTCTTCCAAATTAAAATATTTTTTCTGCAATGTCTTTAAAATTTCCACAATCTAAACAGCAATGTAGACGATGCTTCGAACATTCGGATGCTTCGGAACCGATGTGATTACAGGGCTGATGTGTTACCCATTTTCTCACTTTCGGGTCGGCAGCTAAATGTGATCTCTTGTTGAATGGGAACCTGATAAGGGCAAAAGGTAAAAAGGAGCAATGGGTTGAAAGGTGTGGGAGCGGCGGAAATTCGTTGGCGCAATACGAAAGCTGAGACGTTCCGAATACAAAGAGTGAAAAAAAAACTGTTACGTGATATGTTTGTCAACTTTGTCTGTGACAAATTATTTTAAATTACGGCGCCTTATGCTTTTTGCCCTTTGGGACCTTTCCTTAGAGCTCTTCCAAATGTGACGTTGTTTTTGCTGTTTATTTTCTGAAGATTTTCCAGTTTTTTTTTATTTCTCTGTGAAAAGTGGAGGACAATAACTGTGTGAACATAATACTATATTATAATTTGTTTAAATATTTTCATCGATCCGCGTGAAATCAATAAAAATATGTACATATTTAAAAAAAAGTTGATATCATAGGTTGTTTTATCATTATTATGGCAAACTCCTGGGACAAAAATCTACTTAATAAAAAAAAAGCTTGTTTTCTATTGACAATAAAACAACCAGCCGGCCAGAGTGGTTATTAATATATTTTTTTTCGCTATGAAAATCTTATTTGTTGATGTTTTCCATATCATTTTATTTTTTCTGCGCTACGGAAGGTAATTTTTACCTCGGAATTTAATTTTACGACCTTTCGCTCTATTTCATGCTTTAACCTAGTTAGGAAAATGTTTTATAAAATTACACGAACGTGAGAAGTTTGTGAAATGAACTTCAATTCTTTAGATTTGCTCCAAGTGTAGTTTACTGTATTCCAGGTAACCGACTCAGGTACAGCGATAAATGCAACTATAACGGTGCGATAGGGAATTGGCGACAGGGAAAATACTGAATGGAAACCAGAATGTCTTTCTTGAACACTGATTTTTAGCACTGTGCGAGCTGTGAATGGAAGAAAATAGGTGGGAGTCTAGGTAAAAACTATCCTGAATATATACACATAGATTATGCTATGTGACATAAACTCTATCATACTAAAAATACTTTCCTCTGAATTAAATTCTTTGTTATCGCTGAATGAAGTAAATTAATTCGTTGCTATTTAGTATTCACTATATGTAGGATCAATTTAACTCAATTGCTTGTGTGAAACACATGAGTTCCAACATAAAATCAAAGCTTTTTAATGTTTTTTTTTAAGTTTTTGCGGGTGGTACTAATTGTAAGAAATTTCGACAAGCAGACCTGTTTCTTTTACTCAGAGAAAAACCTCAAAGAAAATCAGTTTGTCAAATCGTTAAAAACAACACTTATGTAGCGAGTTAAGCGGTAGAGGGACGGCTTTATGTGATTTATAATGCTTTCTGTGGTCTGTCCTGTGGTTGGATTGTCCCGAAAACCTTACAAATGTTGCAAAACATCAATGATTCGCAATCCATGTAAAACTGCACGTGCAGAAGCGGGAAATTTTTTTTTTGCTTCAATTGTTCGATTAAAAAAACTTAGTCTCAAGAATGTATTCTTAAAGAAAGGGAGTTCAAGCAACATTTATGCTAACCGTGACGTCAGCGGTTGGCATGGAAATATGTGAACCGTTAACTTCACGGTTGACTTAAAACCGCTAACTTCATGAATGAAATTAAATTCTGAGAACGACAAATTGCAAGAAAATTCTAAAATTTGTCCTTTTTAAGGATAGGTAGTACTGGTGCATGAGAGCCACTGCTGTTTGCTAGCGACACCAACTGTCTGAAATACCTTACAAATGTTGGATTTTAATTCAACAAACAATTGGAAGCTGCGTGAATGCCACCCACAGCCACCATTAGCAAGTACATGCTTCCATCACTGTTTTAACACCTTACAAATGTCGTTTAGGCAACTCCTTTTATCCAAACACTGAAGTCTCAAAGCCGATGGAAAGTTACTTTGAAACCTATTAACAACACCTGCAGCCTTTTGGGAAATCCTGCCAAGGACCTGAAGATATTCCTGCCAAAAATATATGAAAAATTAATCAAAAGAAAATATTTGTTTAATGAAAAAAAGTTCAATTATCTTAATAAGAGAAAGCCAAATCTTTTCAACATTTAATGAATAATCTAAGAATTTTCATATATTTTTAATAATTCTGGGATTAAATTCCAACATAATGAACTCGAAAAAAAATTCAATAAAACTCTGTTGAAATTTGCTAATTAAGTTTCTCCACAAAATCCATCCAAGTTTCTCATTTTTGTGGCTTTTTTCCCAAAAATTCTTTAATATCCTTCACAGACCGCTGAAAAATTCGGTGGTTTCCACTTTGACAGAAGGCCACCCATTTCCCATGACTTCATTCCGTCCAGCTTTTTATCGAACGGGGAAAAAATGTCAACCTTTGCTTTGTTCACATCCATCAGTTTTGTCAAAAAAAAGTGGTTCGAATAGAGGCGCAGACCACAAAAAAAAATGATGAAAAAAATAATAAAACGGAAGAGAAAAAAAAAACGTTTATATGAATATCCCTACACGGTGAACGGGGGAAAAATGTATCTAAGAGATTGACACAGAATGAAAGGACCGTCGGGAACACTTTTCCTATGTGCCTATCCTGGCTATTATATCCTCACAAAAAGGCTCTGTGAAAAAAAATCGCTGTAATGCCGGATGAATGAATAATACATTACAAAATGGACGGTGGGGCTAAAGAGGATGAGCTCTGCTAAAGCTCGATTGGTGAAATAAGCTTGTGCTACTGCTGTTTGTATACACAGAATAGCAACAAAAGCGATCCCCATACAGGATTAACTCAAAGCATCGTCCGCAGCTCGAAGCTGGGAGGATTCCGGATTCAAAGGAGGATATGCCCACCAACCGACACAACTAAGAGCATGGCTAATTAAGCCTGAGCCGTTAATATCGCATCACTGCTGTCGTTCCCGTCATCACTAACACAGCCAGCCCCCCTCTCTCCCACACGCGGAGGACCACTGATCCTGGTTGACATAGAGACATTCATTTAGCCATCCACGGCCGGAATCGCCAGACATTCGTAATGTTTTCCATACTCTAATGAAAATAATTAGTAATGAGGTCCTTTTCTCGTTGTTTTTGCGCATCGTTTAAGGATGAACGCGGCGGCCACATGAAGTAAACGGGAATTACTTGACGGAAAGGCGTTGAGTGGAAGCAACTCAGAAAAACATGGAAAAAACAAGAAAGATGTTTTCTCTACGTGCTGAAGTGGAGGACGACCACCAGCAGTGATCCTAGACGCAACGTTACGGAATTCGGTAGCAGGTCATTTTCTAATGGTCGGCAGGATCTAAAGCTCATTGCTGTCGGTTTTATGTGGCATTTTATTTGCATGGAGGAAGGAAAAGTCAGCACTTTCTGAATTTTTAATAAGACGCGCAAAAGGGAATGAACACGAAGGATATTTCGCTTTAATAGCTTGTGGACTGAAATGTCCTCCGGGCTGATGATGACTTTTATGGTGTTTAAGGTCCTGGCGCTAAGGTCAGGGACGAAATTCGCACTTATGTGAATATCGGATATGCGTTTCTAAAGGAATATGCTGGGGATGGGCTGGAAAGTTTTAGGATTGGCAAGGAAAGTATATAAGATAAATTATCCTCCCCCTCTCTTGCCCCCTTCCAAAAAAAAAATTAAATTTAGTCGGCCGAATGGTTTTAAAGTTCAACCTTTGGAAAGCAAGTTAAAACATTTTCCATTTTCTTCCTTTCCCCGTTCCAAAAAGATATTGTCTTAAAGTTCGGAATAATCAGTCGAATGGTTTTGAACTTGTCTCGAATATGGGAAATCTTGGCCAATTTCAGCCAAAAACAATGTATATCCCTCTTTTTCTTTGGCAACACATTAAAAAACTTTATCTCGAAACCCGAATTTATTTTTTTAATTTCAGTACACGAATATAAGGTCATTGATTTGCTTTCTTTCCTTGCGCTCAAGTTCTGCAAGTCTTAAATACACTGAATGAAAATTAACCATCCATGAAGAACCAACTCCGACTCCACGCTTGAATTTGACCGTGTATTCCAATTCTATCCTGTGTCGGTACCCTGTAGGAGAATCAACAGTCGCAAAAGCCATATAGTACAAGTTTCTCCGGTGGCGGAGAAGGCTGAAGATAAAAAAAAAAGATTTTCTTGCACGAAGCCCTATAAAATGGAAGGACCTCTTGGCCAAGATAAGGACATGAATAAATTAAAAGTCTTTGGCCATTTCGCAAACACTGTGGCAGGCAATCGTCATGATTTAACATTATCTGCCTGAGGGAACATTCCATCTTCTCCAATGGTTGACAACAAGGCTATATAAGATGCCCTTTCCGCAATATATTTCCACTTCCTTGCCATTTATTCCCCCTCGATTTTATGTACATATATTTTATTTGTCGTCCATACTTGAGTGGGCGGCCGTTTTATTGCTGAATACGGAAATTTTTATACATCTTTAGAGGTGTGGTCGAACCTAAAGTTTATACCTTTGTTAACACACATAACTCTCATCGAGTATGTCAGGTAAAAAAAGATTTCAATAAAAATTGTTGTCGGTGAAACATTACCGAAATCATCTTCTATTTTATTATCTTTGTCCTAAGATATAAAGGACAACTGAGAAAGACAATGGAAAAACAAAAAAAAAACTTTATTCTTCCGAAACGATTATTCATTATAAATTATTAACAAGGATTTTTTTTTCTTTTAGAATTTTGTTGTTGTCGCCGCTATCACAAAACATCAGTTCATAAAAATTGAACTTTTTTCTTTGCGAAAAAATGACAGAAAGTTAATAAAAGATTAGATGACGGACGAATGGACGAACGGATGGACGGACTAAAAATAAGAAAATTTGCGTATCTTCTTATGGATAAACGAAATGATTTCGTCCTTATCTTATTTATCTCATGCAAATTTAATTTTTGTTTTAAACAAAGCTTCTAGATTTAATGAAGTCCCAAACTCATATAACATTCAGTAAGGAGTCTGGTATGGTCAGCACGGAATATTTTCATACAAACACGTACGTATTTTGGAGATGGGATTTTTAATGACGTGCGCAATAAGTTGAAACACGTAAGCTATTTCAATTTTTCAATAAAAGTAAAAAGTGAGCAATGTTCAGGAAAATTACTCCAAAGAAGTTTCTTTAACCCCCATACTGTCCTCGGGTCATTTCTGACCCAAATTCGATTTTAATTAAAAGTATCTTCTCAACTACATGAACAATGTTTGTATGGTGTAGGCTCTGGGAACAAATTTCTTTTGAATACCGAAAAGAATAATCTATTTGTTCATATTTTAATCCATTGAAGAGCACTGTAGTCTTCATGGGTCATAAATGGGTCATAATGGGTCATTCTTGACCCACGAAGACATCATACGTTATTTTTCTTAAGGACAGTATGAGGGTTAAATCAAAATCTTTAAAAACACAATTATTCTTTTAAGTTTCAAAAATAGTTGCTACTGCTTTTTGTGCGCTTTTGATAAAAAAATGTGTATAAAGCTTTTCAAGTATTTTTCCGAAACTGTAATGAAATATTGAAAAGGAAAGTCTTGTGTGGATCACAACTGATATTTTAAATGATGCTCAGCCTCCTAAAATTTAGATACCGATCAAATGTTCTACTTTGCTACTGCACCTACGATTTCACATGTCACAATTTTGGTCCAAATTCTTGAAAAACAGCTTTTATAAAATCATCGAAATGTTTAATCCTATAAAAAAAATAGAAAAAAGTGTTTAATTGATAAGAGTGAGAATTTCCCAGGAACAGAAGAGAGGGTAAGCATATTTGAAGTTAGTCCACTGATTACGCCCCAAAAATTCGGGTGCAGCATTTTTAAGGTTTTATTAACATACCTGCCATGGTGGCCATGGTCGATTCTGCATTTTTTTTTCATTTTTGCTAATTAAACAAAACTATTTTAAAGACACTTAAGTATTTGTTCTAGTTCTTTCGAAAGTTTATTAATATTTCTCGAAATAAACTCGTACAGATAAATATATGCTTGCACTTGACAATTTCCAGTTGATATTGGTGCAATAAACCGAAACCGCATTCACTATGCAACTGTTAATTGCACTCTTGACTGCTGTTAACATTTTAGGTCGATGTATGTTCATTCGTATTTCGCACAAATTATGTATTAGCATCATATAGACCTCATTTGACCAAAAACTTAATGTCTCTCCCCGTCCGCATCTCATCAAAAATATGGGTGACGGATACCCACACCCCCGCCCTGTGAGGAAAGTTATGCTATTCGTAGTCATCCTATACTGAGTTGTTGGTCGGTTTATTCTATACAGCTTTATGCTCCTGTCGCCATAATGAACTATATTTTGGCCTCTCCTAGCTATCATAGACTCGAAACTCATGTATGAGCATAGTTTGTTTAGTTCTAATATCATGTCTTAACTAAATGTTGTTAATAAACGAACCTTCATGTTGTCATGTTAGCGAGAATTTATGTTCATGCGATTAAAATTGAACTTTAATTTGTTAGACAGGGAAATTTCCATCACAAATGTTTTTAAGAGGATTTAACTTTCCTATAATATGAAAATAGCTCGAAACGTACGAAATCCCGATATTTCACATAGTTTTGTTTTCTGGACAGATTTTAAACCCAATTTCAGCAGTTCATACATTTTCTAAATAACATTTGCAATTATTTCGCCCAAATATACATAAATAGTTTAAAATCTAACCTTTTTTTTTAATTAAAACAAATTTTTCATTTATGTTGACGTGTATTAAATTTGTTGGACGGTTTTTTTTTGCTGCTATTCAAATTCGCAGTATTTGCAAATTTCACAATAAAGCTATTTGGTTGTAGAAATGTTTAATCAAATGGCAAACATTTGCAACATTGTGTACTTTTAATCTTTAATTATGTTTCGTAGTTTGAACACAATGCAATTAATATTTTATTTGGTTTCACACAATAATATTGTGGGGTAAATATAAATGCTTTAATTGAATATTTGATATGGTTATGTTGTTTATTCAATTTGAAATACTATAATAACTCAAAATTAGGATGTTTTCCTCAGGCTTTTTTTTTGGTTTTGAAAAAATTCCTGTTTTATACAACGATGAATTTCAGTTAATAATCAATAATTTCTAGAAAATTTATTTTCGAATATTTAAAAAAAAAAATCCCACTCGCATTAATTTTCCGGGTTACTTGTTCAGCTGTATTTATCCCATTTGTCCTTTTTGTAAATTTATTCTAAAAAAAAATACATCCATAAATAAATTTTACTGGTTTTTCATACCGAAACACATAAAAGAAGGGCATCAATAAACAAAACAAAACGAAACGCATAAAAATCGAAAACACATCAAAAGTGGTCGGTGGGCAAAAGCCTATATTCTCAAAGTATTTTCGTAAATCCCAGCTTGTTCGTGTCGTAATAAACTTTTGACAGGATCATCATCGCCAATGAGAATTGAGTCATTACAATAACTGGGCTGTTAACCTTTTCTTTTAGGGGAAGGGATGCTCAAAACACTTTAGGGGTCACATATAACCGAAAATCTGAAGAAATTCAGACTAATCCACATTTTATTGATACATGAGTATTATGAACTTCTCTTATAAATTATGAAATTATTTCTTACTGAAATTTAAGTCATTTTCTTATAAAATCAAAAAATATGTCCAGCCGTCAATGTAAGGGGAACAGTCTAGAGCAGGGGCCATCAAAGTAACTGTCGCTACCTTTACAATCAAACTTTGTAACCACTACAAATAAAAATACAGTTCAATGAAACACAACCTTCCACGGCAATGGCTTGACACGAACTGATTTAAAATGAAATGCGTCATGCTAGAAATGCCTCGATTCCAACTCAAAGCACGATTCGTTTTATTCCTGCGATCCGAAGCCGCACACACAAGCATTACAGCACACAATAAAAGGTCGATTATAGTGGCTACGCTGTTAAATCCAATCTGTGTGATGAGCCAGCCGAGCCACTAGCTGATGATGCCTGGTCTAGAGCAATCTTTTGTTGCAGTCAACGAGTTTACATACTGATTTTTGGGTTTGATAAAAAAAACTTCAGACCAATGTATTTTATAAAAATCGATCAAGCAAACATAATTACCTTTCCCCAAGAAAAACTTCCAATCGTTATCGCTCGACTATTTTTTATACCCATATGGTGAAACCAAAGGGTATATTAACTTTGCCTTACCGTTTGTAACCCCAAGATCCCGTCATCACACATAAAAATGAATTACACCAGTGTGTTTAGAATGACAATAATAATTAATTTTTGCATGTCCGTCCGTCTGTCCGTCCGTCCGTCTGTCCGTCTGTCTGTCTGTCCGTCTGTGGCGCGGATTGTGTGAGCACGGATTGAGCTAGAGACTTGAAATTTTGCGCAGATCCGTTTTTCGTAAAATTCGAGGCTAAGTTCGTTCATGAGCAAAAATGAACCATTAGGGGGGGAGAGGGGGGGGGGTACCCATCATACGAACGAAAACGTTTTTTGTAAATATCTCAAAAACGGTGCATATTATCAAAAAAGTGCAAGAACAAAAGTTATTTAGGATATGATTCTACATAAAACTTCCATACATCAAAATCCGATTGGAATAAATTTTAAAAAATCTTATTGGAAAGTTTGACTTCAAAGTGGAATTTTGGTACAACTGTTCGAATTTTGATACGAATATCACCATACGGGTCTCCAATGATTGCCATATTGGCAATTATAGCTTTTGTTATGTTTAGAACTGCAGGTGCATCAGCAAAAAAGAAAATAGTGACGGAATCTTAATTTAAGCGGGCTGAATTCCATCTGGAGATGTAGTTCCAAACATGAGACATAGAAATCCACCCATTCAAATTTTTGTTTGGCTATTTTAATCGAACCAATTAAGGAACTATGTTCTAGTTTTAATTTTTATAAATACGTCCTACCCTTAAGTATCTTTGATTGTGTATTGAATTTCTAGAAACCCGTTGTTTGATTTTCGCCGACAACAAATATTCCAATAATGAAGCAAAAATGATTACGGAATGATGCAAACCTAAATATAAAATATAGACTAGTTCTAGATGGGATATCTATCGAAGAAAATACCTGCCGTAGGCCGTGTTTAAATGTCACATCCCCTAGGATTCTAGCTCCCTGGTTTCATCTCATCTCCAAATTTACACGAATTTGTTTTTGTTGTTCTTCATACTTAAGTTGTTGTTGTTGTTTTTGTTATCCTGGGAATTGTTTTTACTCCTTTTCCTGTTGTTGTTATCGCTGATGCTGTTTCTATTGGATACAGATTATTTATCCTTTTTTTCCTTGTAAGACATGTGGTGTAACGCTCGTCAGCAGCTCAGTTCGATTCAGGATTCTCTGCAGCGATAGTATGTAGTTGTGTAGATGACGCGTCGCTGCGGGTCCTTCAACCTTCTCGAGATCCTACTACTGAATGTGATTGCTGCTGTTGGGATCGTATTAGAACGCTCTGGTTTTTTTTTTTTGGAGGTAGGAGATAAGGAGATTTACTCCATGGGGAACTCTGAACGTGATTGGAATTTAATCAAACGGAATCTACGAGCGGAATTCACGTGTCAGTAATGGTATTACCTCCTTCGACAGAAAATAAAAATATGAAATGGGAAAGCACATTAAGTTTGCTGGCTATACTTTTATCTTATGTTTCCTCACATTTTTCTCGTCGACATTTTCTTTTTTCTTTGTTTTTGTTCCTGTATGTATTTTGTGAACTTTTTCGGTTTTGATTTCAGTTCTAGACTCAAGAGCTGTGCAGGGATTTTTGCGATATTCTCCTTATTGCCATGTTTAGTGATTCGATATCCAAACGAAGAAAACAGCGAATAACCGAACGGGAAACTCTATTAGAATCCCTTTCAGCGGAGACGAGGAATGGATCGAATGCGCGTCTCAAGTTATAGAAAGGCCATCATATCATACCATCTTGTCTTCATACATCTATCTATAATCGTATCTAACGTAAATATTTATGTATCAACATCTTTGCATCATAACATCGCGCAATATTTCGCATCGCAGACATGAAAGGGGGTTAAGTTTATTGGATTTCAAATATTCGTGTACCATTTGCACTCAAAGAAGTAACACAACAAGCAAGAAACTCTGTAAGACGCAAATAGAGTTGATTCATTTATTTTTTATAAGCATAACTCCATTTTATGTTATTCACAGTTATATTCATATTTGTAGAATTGAAGTTTAATTGATTTTATTTATGCTTCTGTTGAATTTCACGATGAGCATTCATAAAGTTTATTATCGGATTAGTTTGTATTAAGGGAAAACTTATCATAGCACTTGACTAGGTACACATTTAGTCGAATAATTCAATGATCGGGAAAATTTATTTAATTGGAAATTCATTCCGGTATAATATTTAATGCGTGCTAGTCATAAAATGAGTGTCTGTGTAAAAGAGCTGATGAGCTTTAATAATTTTTCTTTTTACTTTAACATTTTCACCATTACGTAGCAAAAAATCACCAAAAAATTTGTCTTTTTTGCCATAAAATATCGTTATGAACACATTTTTTTACGATTTTTTCTGTTTGAGTTTATTCGAGCGGCTCAAGTTAATTCAATTGCCCATATTTCTACACCGTCCTAACCTGATTTCATAATTAATAGAACCTCCGCCCCTGACATCTTCACCGTCTAATTTTGCAGTACAGGTCGAAATTTAGCCTGTCCATCCCCAAAAATCTTGAGGTGCACAGATTACTAAGAAATGGGTCTGGTAGATTTTGACGTGTGAAACATTATTTTGAGGATTGACCTCTCTGATAGTAAAATTGGATCCAAATTCCTTCAAAATTGTAGGAGTTAGCGGGAGAAGGGGTTTACAGAGAGGGGAACGGTATTTATGAGTGATTAACTTACCTTTCTAATAGTGAAATCCGTATTCGAATCCCTTCAATTGTCCAAGAGACGGTAATATTTTGAAAAATGTTTTTCTCTGGAGACTGATCTTCGAGTGGTCTAAACCACGTCGGGCCTGCGTGGCCCTAATTTACAAGAAACCGATTTCAAAATGACCGACTGATAAAATAAGTAGTTTATAATCACACTAAAAATCCTCTTATAGTCTGAAAGAAAAGTTGCTAAAGATATTTCGAATAGAATGAGATAAATTGAAAAGTTGAACATTAACTTTTTTTTCAATAAAATATAATAAAAGTGAAAAAGCTAACGAAAACGTCTGCCCATAATCAACATTCATTTTGTGGGGTTTCCACGAAAGCGCATTCTTTCCTTTGGCATATGGAATTCCAAACGAAAGTTTAAACTGTGAAATATTTATACACCCATATATATATAGATATATGCAGACTAACTAAAAATCCTTTTCGAAGAGAATCTTCAACAAAAGACTTTTTCATAAAAGAACATTCTAATTAAGAAGTCTTCCATTGTTTTACCAACAATCGAGGCATAGAAATTCACACCAAATAACTAGACTGTATTTTTAATAGACATTCATCTATTTAAGATAGCATAAAAATATCTATAGATAGATAAGAGTACTTTTGAATACAATAACCGTGTAAACAATAGATAGTAGCACCTATCTGGATCCTCTGCACTCATTTCTTACAGATTTCTATTCTTATAATTTTCCAATGTGAAAAAAATTGAAAGAAAAACTCGTCAGATCTCACACCATTTTGTATTGTTGGGAAAGTTCATTTGCATAGCATCCAGATTGGAGTATCTTTTGTGAGATCGGAAAAAGTGGTCGAAAAAGTCTAAAAGGATTGTTAAACTGAATCCATAACATTATCCGACAGAAGAATAGTGAAATGAAAGGAAATGCACAGAATTGTCAACAAGATATTTTGGAATGCTACTCTACAAAAGCCTCAAATAATTACCATATTAAGGATATTCGTATTGCAGGAACAAAGAAATTAGAAAATATCAAATATTCTGTTTATTATCACTATTTTTACAGTCTCTGTCCATCCGTTTTTCAACCTCATTAAAGACAGGATAATCCGTGAAGAAACTTATGGATCTTCGGCCTGCTCTTTATGGTAGAAAACTGCTCGACCAAAATTTTTAAAAATAGAAAATGTTGACATTTTCTTTGTAAACTAGGGGCTGCACCCCAAACAGTTTCGCGGTTTACCCTTCCACTCACAGGTCCTCGTCGGCGCCTACTCTCCGGCCGCGCGTTAAATCTATCTATCTATCTATACTGAAAAATATCGTAAAAAATAGATTTTGAAATATCGTAAAAAATAGAGCAATGAGATTATTGCCCATAATACAAAAACATAATAAAAATACATGCAAATTTCAAATCAGGCAATAATACAGTCTGCGCCCGTGGGTCAACCACGCCTTACGACCTAGGTCTGCGATTCTCAACCTGTGGGGCGCGCGAGTACATTTAAGGGAAGGGCGCGAGCATATCCAAGACAAAATATTTAAAAAAGTTTATTAATTGACTGAAAGGAAAGTACATACCCACATACAAAACAAAATACATTTCGAGATAATATTTAATAATTAACTTATTAACTTACGCTTGGAGCACAATGAACGCGAAACCAGCGCGAAACCAACGCAACTACAACGCTCTGAACTGTCACGCAGTGCAAAATTCTAGCGGCAGAGCACAATGGCAGCTCGTGAAGTAGTACAAGTGACATAATATAAAGTGGTATAAACTTGGAAAAATTACAAAAATGGATAATTTTCGAGCGATAATTTGCTTTGTTGGTCTTTATCTTTGTTATTTGCACTAAGGCTATCAATTTTTCCTCGAACGACATTTTTCCAACCTCACTTTATGAACTGTCAACGCAGAATTCTGCGGCAAAGTTAGAAGTTTGCAAACTTTTGCGTTGCGGTTACGTTGTAGCTGCATTCTATACGTTCACTGTGCTCACTTCAAACAATTTGCGCCAGTTTCGCGTTAATTGTGATTTAAAATTAGGGTAGTAGTGTAGGTTTAGCGCCAAAATACTCAAATTACGTTATTATTGTATACATTTTATTGTATGCAGGGGGGGGGGGGGCGCGCGATGACAATTTTGATTGAAAATTGGGCCGCGAATACTGAAAGGTTGAGAAACGCTGACCTAGGTAGTTACTCGACCTTTATTATTGGGCGAAAATTTGGGAAGGGGGGCATAAAAAGCCAGAATTTAACGTGACGTGTTTACGGACATTCAGCTCAGTAGCTCAGGGTGTTATTCTTTTAGCCACACTGCCACCAACGGGTGATAAAATTCATGTACAGTTTTCCTGTTTCCCAAAGGTTTCAAATATTATACAAACCGTTCTAGAGATATCATATATTTTTTATTCAATTGGTCCGAATATAAGGGATAAAATCTAAGAATGTAAAAAAAGCAGACAAAAAAAAATCAGGAAAAAATAAACACCCAAGGACTCAACTGCATGTGAATGGAAACCTTTTTCCGTAATTGATTTTTGATTTAAATTAAGTTGTCGAATCCAATTCGACAATATTCAGACTTCTAGTTAATATTATGGGGAATAGTAAAATGAAGTAATTTTCCCATTTTATTTCAGTAAAATGAACACCGGCGAGGAGACGCAAGTTGGAAAACTGTTTGGTTAGCCATTCGAATTAGAGAAATTGTTGCTTGTTTTTGTTTTTGTTTATCATGGCCATTCGAAATACGATGCGATGGTGTTGAAAGCTAATAGAACATGAATCAATTGCCCCTAATGACGGTTTCGCGACCCTACATAAATCCTATTGATCCGGTCAGGATATAAATATGTTTATAAACCTTAGAAGGTTTCTACTACTATTGGACGAATGGTAGCAAAAACCCATTAATAGAAAGTAGTTGTAATGAAGACGAAGATACAGTAGAACCCAAAGTTGTGGAAAATCTTGTTGAGGAAAAAATTCCGTTTTTATATTTTAAAATCCGTTTCTTTTTTTAGTTTATCCGGCAATATTTTAAGTTTAAAATCATAATAAGTAAAAGCGTACTACCCCCTTCCACTCCCGCGTTCAGCAGAGATATATTTAACGATTTTCTCGAATGAAATCAAAAATGCGAAAATGAGCAATCAACACAAAACTTTCCTCTGCAATATTTGGTTTCGGAGAAAATAGAAAATATATAAAAAATTATATCTGTTGGAAAATTTTTTTTCTCGTTCATTCTAAATTTGGTTTCCCTGTAAACAAAACCTATATGCGTATTGATAAAATAGTGTTTATAAAACTGGTAAACGGATACTCTAACTAAAAGCGAACAGCACGTTATACTTATTTTAGATTTCTATTTCGTGTTTGGTTATCCGATACGAGTAAATACGGACATGAGCTCCTGGTCATCAATTCGATGTTTATATTTGGCCAATTATATACTACTATTAATAGATAATTAGTCCTACACCAATGATACCAGAAGTTTGTTTGTTTCTACTTAACATTTGATGTCCCCTCAATATCCATTTGTTGGAAATTGTGCGGAAAATTAACTAAAATAAACTAAGAACACAAAAGCAGATCACATTACTAAATATACAAAAAAAACCAAATATTTTCTTTCCATTAAACATTTAAGAATCTTTTAGTGTAAATATCCTTAACAGTTTTGATTTCTCTGCAAATTGATACGCATATCAAGAAATTTCCCCATAAAAATCTTTATTTTTAAATCGGATTTGCGTTGCGGTCCTTAAATTTTCCTTATGTGACTTCGTAGAAAAACATTTTTGAACACAAACAATTTGATCCAATTGAAAATAATTTTCCTCAATGGAATTATTATCATTCCATAGCGTTGCTAGGAATATCCTTGAAATATTTTTGCACAGAAAAACCATCCTAATGTATGTTAGCTTATTATTCGAAAAATAAGACCCGAAATTCCAATACATCGTAATCAAAGGGCATATTTCCGTAAGCAAAAACGGGGCTAACAGTCACCATTACTGTCAGATGTGACGACTTCAAATATGACGACGACAATAAATACCCCGCGTATAAAGAAAAAAAGAGGCTAAAAAGGACTTCGAATGGGGATGAGGAAGGAGCCCAAAATTCTGGAATCAAAACAATAAAAATGGTCCAATTTGTTTTGTTGACATTCACGTCTGTTGTAAATGCATCAGAAGTCAGGACGAACCATAGCTATGGGTTGATAGTGATAGAGGGTTAATGATGTTGTTGTAGTGGAGTCGAACAAAGAATTCATCGTCCTTGCTGTCGTCATAGTCGACACGTGCAACCATCTCTCGTTATGATATCAATGTCATCATTTGTTATGACATACAAACGCCATTCCCCCGTGGGACCTGAAAATAAGGACTTTATTTAGAGGAAGCAAACGTCGAGGATCCTACAAGGGGGATGCTGAATCACCTTGTGATTTTATCATACGGAAAAGACTGAATTATTTTGCTTTCTTTATTTCTCATAATAATAAAATCAAAAGAAAAAATTGTAAGTTTGCCAAAATAACGTCAAAAACGTAATATTTAACCCCATTTCTCTCCTTCGGGGGAAGTGAACCAAAATTTCAAGTGCAGCAAATTATAAAAAAAACACCCTAACTTTATACTTTTATTTATTTGATTATCTCGATCTGTAGAATGTTAATATTTTTCATTGAATTATTTCGAGAATATTTACTTAATTTTGTTTCTCTCTAAGCCATTTCCATTTAATTACAAGGCGTGTCATGGCCATATTTGAATGTAATGAGATTTCCCTCTTTCCCACTATTCTGTGACCCCTCGCCTGCTATATATTAAATAACTTATTAGATTTTTGCAAATTCCTCGATAACAAAGCACGATTTGAGGCCAAATATCAATTGTTTACAAGCGTCTATATTTATCGCTCCAAAAAAATATTTTTTCAACAAATTTTAGTAAAAAAAATCAAAAAAAATAATTTCAGTGCTCGAAAAAGTTTCTTATTGCGATTAGCCATTCTATAGAAAATCTTACAAAAATTTGAATTAAAATTGTTAACAACACAACACTTTACCACACATGCAACTAACATACGAATATAAAAAAGGCAACCATTGCCAAATAAACCAAAAAAAAAACCTATTATATGCCCACTCGTCTTCAATCTCATATAAAGTAGTATATTAGAGGTGAAAAAAATGCGAAATTGGGCTCTTTTAACAAAAGGATAAGATGGAAAAACATACAAACAAACAAAAAAAAAACAAAAAGGATTCGAATGGAAACCTTTTCCTTCTGTCATTTGACGTTTGCCATTTGACCCATCAAAATGTTTTGAAACAAAAATTCCCTATGACGACACAAACAAATATTTTTTTTTGTGTTCGTACGCTAACGAAAACCAAAGATGAAGTCTGCTGCTTGCTGGTCTGTGGGTTCGTCGATCGCATTATTCTGACCTGGCTTCCACTATCCTTGAAGCTATACCGATGTCAAACCCAAAGGGAATCAAAGTCAGGCGACCCGTCTAACTCGTTTTTTCTTAAAATCTCTCGAAAAATGGAACACCCTTTTTCGTTTTTCAAGTTTGTTTTTATTTATTTTATTTTCATTTTTTCTACAAAAGGAAAAGATTCTGAAATAAGAATGAGGAAAAGAAAATCGAGTACGTCAACGACAAAAGTTTTTCCTATTTTTCGTTCGGTTTTCAATGTACGACAAGCATTATGTGGGCAAAAAGGATAGACGCGAAAAAAACACACAATCTGATCTACGTTGGTGTCCTTTATGGAATAGCAGCAGGAAAACTTACTGGAGCGCAAAGAAAACAAACCATTCGGGATAATCTCCAAACACACACTCACACTGGGTTCAATCCTGCAAAAGGACAAGGAATAAGAAATAGGATCGCCAGGATTTTTTTTTTTTGTTAAATCGTAAAAAGGGCAATCGAAGCCACCACAATTGACTTCTTTTTCAAAACGTTATGCCCGGTTCACATGTGAAAGAGTATTACGGACCTGCAAAAAAATTTTTTTTAAATGGAGTTTAGTACACTCCCGGAGACGCCACATTTTTTTCTCCAAAAGTGTAATATCTTTTACGGACACCTGACTGAGGAATAACTACTTTTAATTCATTATTTCCTCATTATCAACACATTTCAGTGCAAAACCTGTCACTGTGACAACATAATTATTTAATTTTATCGCAATCTCAATACTTTTCAATTTAATCTACGTAATCCACAGAAACTTTGTACTACCGCTTTATTTAAAATTTAAAAGTTGTTCATAGTACGGATCAATCCCGATAGCCCATCTGGCCAAACAGTAATAAGTTTTCCGAAATTTCACTTTTTTTCCTTACGAATTTGGTTCACTTTGGAGTATTTTTCTTGGTTTTCTCAATTTTTCTCCTGAGAGGTCCTCAGGATCAGATCTATAGAGGGGTTATAAGGAATCGATGAACCATTTATTTTGCGGGGTTTTTTTTTTATTTTAAGTTGAAAACTTTTTTCACCCTCTGATAGGTAACTCTGTCGATCTTCACGACCTCACACTACAATTTCAGCCATTCTAGGATTTCGTTTCAACCCCTATTTTTTTTTTGGTTCTCAGTTCAACATTTCTTTTGTTTTTTCGTTCTATTTTCTTTGCTTCTTTGGTTTTCCCAAAGCCAAAAATCCTAGTCACATCAATTCTGGTACACAGTGTGGCAGTGATTTATGTCAGGACGAATAAGAATTCCGCCAAATTTCTTTTGCCTTTGCCTTTTACTCTTTCAGATATTTTTAGTATTCATCTTCTTTCCTTCGGCTCTGAAATCAAAGAAAGCACGACAGAGAAGGAAAAACAAAAATTGAAGTCAAATGAAAACAGGAAAAATAAAAACTGTTTGTTTCGAAAAGCTTTTCTTTTTGAAATTTCAGTGCGAAAGGTTTCCTTTGAGAATTCAGTATTCGTCGAACCGAATCTGAAGGGTAAAACTGTAGAACTGTGAAAGAAGATTTAACTCGATAGGAAGCAAAAGGAATTAAATAAATAGAATGAAGGATAAGGCAAGGAACAAAAGGACAAAAAATTTACAGAAGTAAAAAAAAAAAATACTGAAAATGAAAACGATAACGGAAAAGGGAACTTTAAACAAATCAAGTGCTTTAAGCTTCATGGAATGGAGAGTAATTAATTTGATTCGATAGAAAGGATGAATCCATCCGATTTCTTTTGATATCAAATCAATTGTATATAAGTGTGCTTCCGGTCTTATCTATAAAACGGGGTGACTGTGGGGGGAAATAAACTTAAAATAATTTTCATTCAGTTCACTTAGAACAAAGTCCTTTTAGTGCTTCATTCCTTCCAACTCGATTGAAAATGCAAAATTCTAGATTAGATATGAAACGTAAATTAAATGTAATTGAACACAATTTAGTTAAGATTGAGAAAGACAGAAATTTCACTGTGATTGACTCAAAAGCAAACATCAAAAAACATATCCTGACTATATTAACTTGAAGTGTTTATATTTATTAGGAACATCTTTGATGATTGAAGTGAACTTTGGGAAATTATCAATAATAAATACGTTAAGGGGGAGTAATTGTTGATATGTTAGAGTAGAAAATTTCTTGAATTCGAGTATTTACAATAAATGAAATCCTTGGGCTTATTGGCATACTTATCCATGCTAATTCTGTTCAAACCCTCTCTGACTCTCCCTGTTGTTAGCTGGATTTTTATATGAGTTTATATAAGATTTTCAAACACAAAATTGCTTTATAAAGAGTGTTTTTTTAGACGTGTGGTTTGCAATCTGGCACTACTTTTTTCGGAGTTGGTCTTTTTGACAGTTGTCACTTGATTTATCCTCAGTTTGGTTTCCCCACAGATATCGTATTACTAGATCGCGGCACTCGAACAATTCCATAGCAAAAATATGGGACAGCGTGACTATGGTTGTCGCATTTTGTCTTCGAATTTTCGTGATGCCAAACGTTCGAATCAACAAACTCAATAACACTTGAATTATATGTTTTACGTCGAACTCATAAGACTTATACACGGTTTAGGGAATTGCATATTAAATGTATGTGGCAGCTCTGAATATTAACATGAATAATCGGTATAGGAATTGAATAATATTCCGTCGGGGACCTGCATAAGCATTTTTTTCCAGAATTTTAATTTCCCAGAATTACTAGCTTTGTCCCTTTTTTTCGTCATAGCTTTTTGACGTTTCAGTGGCCCATTTGAGATAGCAAATGGCTTGATCTAGTAGTAGGATATCAGTGGGTTTGCCATTTCGTCAAACGACCATCAAGCGCGTCGCACGTTCGGTGAATGGGCCCAAAACAAGATGGCCACCGATCCCGATTTTCACAAAAAAAATTTGTTCAGCGATGAAGCTCACTTTTGGTTGAATGGGTACGTCAATAAGCAAAATTGTCTCATTTGGAGGGATGGTAATCCACAAGCCATTCTTCAGACGCCGTTACATCCTCAAAAAGTCACTGTTTGGTGTGCTCTATGGGCAGAGGGAATCATTGGTCCATATTTCTTCAAAAATGAAGCCGGCCATAATGTTACAGTCAATGGGGAATGCTATCGAGCCATGATTAATGACTTTCTCGTGCCTGAATTGGAGGATGTTGATGTGGACGACCTTTGGTTCCAACAAGACGGCGCTACATGCCATACAGCCAACGAAACAATCAATTTATTGAAGGAAACTTTTGATGAGCGCATTATCTCGCGTCGTGGGCCTGTGGCGTGGACTCCAAGATCGTGCGATTTAACACCGCTGGACTATTTTTTGTGGGGATATGTGAAGTCGCTTGTCTACGCAGATAAGCCCGAGACGATCTGGAATTTATTCGAGCCAGCCGCGGCGGCCACTTGCCCGAAATCATTTTTAAAGCATAATGGCAAACCCTTATTTTTATAATAAAGCTAAACTCTTGGCCATAACATTAAATTATATGCGTTTTAGTTCTTCTTGAAAACCACACGTCTAAAAAAAACACCCTTTAGAACAATTAAAATTGTGAAAGTCTATTTATTGTTTGCAAGTGCGTGAATTTTCATAAATTTTCCTAGTAAATCAGAATTTCAAATACCACATGGAGATTGAAATTTGGACTGCATACAGAAAATATTTCCACATGTCACGCCAATTCTACTGGCCAAAATTATTGTATCAAAATTTCATTTCCCAACATTCTTTATGACGATATCAAAATAACGAATTTAACATGGGAATAAATAACGACATACCATTCGCATTTCAAATACTAAATTCTCGTATCCGCAAATTGAACATAAACATTGTTAAAAGTTATTAAAATTAAATTTCATGAAAATTTAATTTAAATTAAAACTTTATTGACTCCTACTGACACACATCGCCTTAACCTCATAGTAGTTAAACTTTTATTTTAACCACATATCAAGGCGACACTTTCGGTGTGTAGTGAACTCTTCGAAAATTGCAAAACCGACACGAAGGATAGTTGCACAATGTGATTCTCTTATAATTCCAATGACGTTCTCAAAATACGAAGCTTTTAACCCTATAAAAAGAGCTTTGTATTGAATGTGCACAAGAAATGCATTCTCTAGGAGCGCATAATTGAACGTCTAGACAATTGACTTAAGATTCGTTGGATAAAAAGGGATGCTGGTCAAAGATACATTTAAAGGGCCACCGGTTGATGCGACTATAATGGGTGAATAAGAAATCATGATTAGCGGAAAAATATTTCATTAAAAGTTAAACCGAAGGGTGGTTTTGGCCAATGCAACAACCCCAGCTCGTATACTATAAGGGCGATAGTTACTAATCGGTGGATGATGGAGGGCTTTTTGAATGCCAACGTTATTCTGTCATAGAAAAGGGGAAACATAGTTTTTATCCTGTGATGTTGTTCGGATAGCGCTTTTAGTGATATACGACTATATATGATGTTGACCAAAGTGTACAAAAACGGGAAAACGGAAATTTGTAGTACTGGTAGGATCGTCGGTGCTAGGATACGTCATGCTACGCGATGTCATGAAATAGTACAGCAGCAACTTCACTCCCCACCGAATTCATCCTATCGTAGGACTCATCGGGTGCAGTATGATGACGGTTTATATAACAGCGGGACTAAAATTAATACCCGACGGAAGTTGTATTATATGATAAAGTAGCAACAATAACTTTTCTGGATAAAAACGGATTATGTGCTACATTTAATTACGTTGCTAAGTGTTTTCATTAAATACGAAACTCATTGCGGAAGGACAAAGATGAAACCGGATTGTCCTGATTTTATTAACGAATTTCACTACGTTTTTCGCTACTTTTCCGCAAATCCAACCATTCATCCCATTATTTTATCCCTAAAAAGCACTGTTAGCTCCCCCTTATATAGTCTAATTCTATTATAGAATAGAATTTTCTATCTCACTCTGTTATATTATAAAATTTAACTACCAGTTATAACAAGGATTTAATTTGATTGTTTCGGATTTGAGTTAATGTTTGGTTTAAATATCATTTTTGTGTTCCTTTAGTATTAATTATCATTTCCAGAAAGTTTTCAATATTTATTATTGTATCGCATTACCAAAACGCGATGGTATGGAGACGAAATTTTTTTGTTTGATTTTGGTTTTAGTTAATCTTGAAATTGGAACAGTTTATTTGTGGCTCTAGATTATAATGATATCTATTGATTGTTAGGAGCGTGTTGGAAAATTGGGTAAAAAAAATATGGAAATCGGGAAGTGTTTATTTTACGTCTAAATATTTATCTACTCCTATTGAACGCTGCGAAATTTTCAATCGATTCTAGTGGCGCAAAATTAAAAATCGGTTTCCAATTTAGGATAAAGGGAAATGTTGCGGTAAAAAGGGGAAAAATAAAGAGAAAAAAGGGGAAAAAACACGCAGTTTGCCACAAAATTTTCTTGTGAACTCTGATCCTTTCTTGTAACAAAACAGAAGTAAAAATTTCAGCTCTATCAGTCGAGTCGTTTACGAATTCGATTATTGAAATCCTGCTAAAATCTTCTTTAGTTTTTCTAAATTTTCTATTGTGGTTTTCACGATATGACCGATTCCGTTTGGTGTTATACAAGTATCTGTTGTTGATAGGTTGCAGTGCCTAACAAATGTTTTAAAACCAGGAGGGGGAAGGGGTTTGCGGTAATCTAAAACAAAAAAACTTGATACAAAAAATCTCGAAAAATTTAAGGAGGGCGACTGGGGTTTGAAAATTCTAAAGCTTTGAAAACGTATATTTCATGGACAGCCTCTTATAACTTGACATTAAGAAATATAGATGGGGTGACCACACGTCTCGGAATGACCCGGACAGTCTCGAATTCAGGCATGTTGTCCCGAAAACCAAAAGTTTGCTCGGAATTAATCAATATAGTGTTGTTATTTCTTAATTACTTAAAAAATTCGCCTTGAAGCCAAAAATAAATTTCGCGATCGGTGCAGTATTTTCCAGAAATTATTACCTCTATGCTCTAAGGACCATGTGCTTTAAATTTAAAGCTTGTTGAATAACAATTTTCCATGTATGCGGGATACTCGAAACAACATCAGGAAACCAGTTCCACCCAAACGCTATGATGAATATAAAGTGAACTTGCATCTGGAATCCGAAATTTCTGACTTTATACCGATGTAAATATGAATTTAATAAAACCAGCAATAACAAGTAATAATTTTGATGGTATTTATTTATTTGTGTTTTTTTTCAAATAATTTTTCGTTATTTTGTTTAACATAGTGGATGGGTACGTAAAATTTTGCAATATTACATAAAGCTTTGATGTTTACTGAATCGTAAATTAAGCAACGTCAATGTTTTGGAATATTATGACAATGTAAATATTGTACAATATAGAAGGATATCAGAATTACCCTCTCTATGTTATACCCCTGGATAACTAATTGATTATTGAACTGGACACGATGTTTGCTTGTAAAAAATCCACCAAACCAACAAAATCGAAAATCAATATTTTTTTAAAATAATTTTTCTGTTCATTTTGAAGCAATTATGGTAACAATTTCTGTATTTTAATTAAACTGTTTTTTTTTTCGTCGATAAGCCAATAAGCTTTGCTATCCGCGAAGTGTCTACCAGTACTACTACACTAGGTTGCAATCAAGCCAACAAAGCATTTTTCAACATAAATTTTAATGTTTAATATGAAAGATGAAAGACAAAGCGATGAAAGATGAAACTGAAAGAATTTTCAACACCAAGCGATATTATTGTATACTACTAAACATACCTACTCAGCATAATGTGAATGAAGGATTTTTTTATGTTGTTCGCAAGTTTACACATGCCAAGAGTGTACACCAGGGAATTTTTAAATTTTATCAAATTCAAAGCAACATACCAGTATGGTGAATGGTCTCATTCAGATTTTCAACAAAAATTTCCATAAAATGCACTACAGTTATGGATCCTTTTTTCGTAGCCACCACCATTTTCAACATTTAATATCCTTCAATTCAATGTCACAGTACGTGAATGTGGAGTTTTTAATGCTCTTAGGTTCATTTATCGCTGACATTGTCATAAAGGACTCTCCGCCAATAATGGGATGTGCCGAAACTTATCGATCAAGTTTCATTTTCACGCTAAATTTTATCAATCAATATTCCAGTTTAAATGCATGAAATTCAAAACTATGAAAAGTGTGAAAATTTCCACACGGTATTAATTTGAAGTTTTATTTTTCAACAATAATTTGAGAGATCACATATTGATAGATCACATATCGACGAGCCGTAGTGAGCAAGGTGAATATTTTAATGCTTCGAAATGAATCGAAAAGTTCTTAACAATGCAAACCGGTGTCTCCAACAAAACCTGTATCTTACGCTCTCCACTCCTTTAAAAAAATGAACTTATTATACTCTATATGATATATCAAATAGGAGTATATTAGATTTAGTATACCGTTTGTAACGCATCGAATCAATCATCGAACACAAAAATGAACTACAGCAGGTTGTTAGGATGACAAAAGATTTTGAATTCCGCATGTCCATCCGTCTATCTGTCCGCCTGTCCGTGAACACCATAACTTTTAAAATGGTTAAGCTAGAGAAAAGAATTGCGCTAGAATAAAATCAGACCATTCCTTCTCCCCTCCGCCATACAAATGAAAAGGCTTTTTTACAATTTTCTCGAAAACGGTAAGTTTTATTGAAAAATTTATAAAGGGAATGATTTTACATAGAATATGATTTTACATAACCGTTCTATATATAAAAACCCAATCAAACCACTCCTTACACCCTCTCCTATACCAATCGTCAACTACTCTACATCATATATTTGACGATTGGCCCCTGGCAGTTGTAGTTTTTTTTATGTTTGCTTTAAGTTATAGCATAAATTGCGCTACAAGCGAAACTTTGGGTACGAAATATCTCTTCATCAAAAAAATTTTAATGAAATACGCCGCAAGCGAAATTTTTCAAAAAAAAACACATTGAACCCAGAAAATCTTTAAAATTCCGTGCTGCAGGCAAACTATTTTCAAGACCACCTCGACTAATCCAAAACAATAGTTCCCGTGAGTTCCAAGCAGGGATCGCCTGCCAAAATCCGGGACGTATGAGCACCCTAATTATGAGGAGACGAGTTATAGAAAAATCGATAAAAATCTTTAACTTAATAAAACGACTAGAGGCTTTGCCTCTGTCAGCTGTTTGGTGCAACCCGACTCCGCATAACTTGCAGAGAAACGGGTAGGATAGATTTTCTGATGTTCAGGGGCCTTATTTTAGAACTCGTACCGAGTCAAATCTCTACCGAGTGGTACAAAAAGCGATTCTTGAACTCGGAAACGAGCGATTTCTTGAGAGTAAATACTCGGTGACGTTAGCCTGCCGAGTGAGGTCAATATGAATCTGAAACTATCTTTTGAGAGAGATCGCCCCGTTTCCGAGTTCAAGAATCGCTTTTTGTACCACTCGGTAAAGGTTTGACTCGGTACGAGTTCTAGAATACGGGCCCAGGTAAAATACCTCAGATGTATTGAATTCTACACAATTTCATGGTGACGTGCAAAATAAAAATTCCATCACTTTGAAATAAAGAATTTTCTTCATTCAGACTCAATCAACAAATGTTCTTAACCAAGATATGGAATTCTTTACAGTCAATCATCCGTTCAATTGGTCTCCACTATCAATCGTCCCGCTCTAGTCGATCAGGAACGATCGCATTACCATCAATGTATCAGTTTAACACATTTCTGTTATTGCTTAAATGGACTCACTCCTGTTAAATCGATTGTGAAAATTTCTTGTGGAAATCTCTTTGCAGTCCGCTTTTATGGCTATTAACTTTTATTGTCCACTTTTTCCCCTTTTATGCAGGCGCCAGCCAACAAGCGCTTTAGTTGTATTCCCGGATCGAAACTCTCGCTGTAAATCACGAAAATCCAAATTTAACTAAATGAACAGAACACTTTTTTGACCATTTCAGTTTTTTATAAATAAAAGGAAAAATGTAGAACGTTGTATCGTCTTTAATTTTCCATTCCGGCTTTTTCAAAATAAAATCCGTAAGTTTTTAAAAAACTCAAAAAATCAATATTTTCAGATATTAATGTCAATATCTCGAAAACGAATAAAGATAAAGGCTAACTGTAAAAAGGAAATTTTGGGGACTATTATTACCTTTAATTTATGTCTTACATGTCACTAGGAAAAAACTGTTAGTTTCCAAGGAAATGGCCAAAAACCAAAATTCTCGACAAAAAAAAACCTTTTCGGTAATTTTTGTTTTTCGCGATTTACTCCAAAACTGCACGTTTTTCGATAGTCTTATGTATGACCAAAGTTGAAGACAATACCATTTCCTACAATTGTGCCTTTTACCCAAACTTCGTATCTCAAACCGTTATCGAGATATGCCGTGATTTAGTTTTTTTGCGTTTTCAGATCTAAGATTTGTGCTAAATCCAATATATCTCGATAACGGTTCGAGATACAGAATTCAAGTTCAAGACAAAAGTGTAGCAAATTTGGTTATCTTCAACTTTGGTCATATATAAGACTATCGAAAAACGCTTAGTTTCGGAGTAAATCATGAAAACCAAAATACCCGAAACTCAAAAATCAAAATTTTCAGATATTAATGTCAATATCTCGAAAGCAAATAAAGATAAAGGCTATCTGTAAAAAGGATATTTTGGGGACTATTATTACCTTTAATTTATGTCTTACATGTCACTACGAAAAAACTGTTAGTTTTCAAGGAAATGGCCAAAAACTAAAATTCTCGACAAAAAAAAACCTTTTCGGTAATTTTTGTTTTTCGCGATTTACTCCTAAACTACACATTTTTCGATAGTCTTATGTATGATCAAAGTTGAAGACAATAACATTTCCTACAATTCTTTCTTTTACTGAAACTCTGTAGCTCAAACCGTTATCGAGATATGCCGTGATTTAGTTTTTTTGCGTTTTCAGATCTAAGATTTGTGCTAAATCCGGTATATCTCGATAACGGTTCGAGATACAGAATTGACGTTCAAGACAAAAGTGTAGCAAATTTGATTATCTTCAACTTTGGTCATATGCAAGACTATCGAAAAACGCTTAGTTTCGGAGTAAACCATGAAAAACCAAAATTAACGAAACTCAAAAATCAAAATTTTCAGATATTAATGTCAATATCTCGAAAGCAAATAAAGATAAAGGCTATCTGTAAAAAGGATATTTTGGGGACTATTATTACCTTTAATTTATGTCTTACATGTCACTACGAAAAAACTGTTAGTTTTCAAGGAAATGGCCAAAAACTAAAATTCTCGACAAAAAAAAACCTTTTCGGTAATTTTTGTTTTTCGCGATTTACTCCTAAACTACACATTTTTCGATAGTCTTATGTATGATCAAAGTTGAAGACAATAACATTTCCTACAATTCTTTCTTTTACTGAAACTCTGTAGCTCAAACCGTTATCGAGATATGCCGTGATTTAGTTTTTTTGCGTTTTCAGATCTAAGATTTGTGCTAAATCCGGTATATCTCGATAACGGTTCGAGATACAGAATTGACGTTCAAGACAAAAGTGTAGCAAATTTGATTATCTTCAACTTTGGTCATATGTAAGACTATCGAAAAACGCTTAGTTTCGGAGTAAACCATGAAAAACCAAAATTAACGAAATTACTCGATTTTCTTTCAAGCTAGCCGTTTTTTCGTAGTGACATATAAGAGATAAATTAAAGGTAACAATAGTCCCCACAATGTCCTTTTAACAGTTAGTCGTTATCTTTATTCGTTCTCGAGATATTGGCATTAATATCTGAAAATTTTGACTATTTTTGAAAATTAACAATTTTTTTGCAGACAATGGCTGTTGGCAACCTGAAAATATATAAAGTTTCTTCCTCTCTTATTAGCCCTAGATTAGTCCCGATTTCGAAACTAATCTAGGTTTCCAGGGGGTACCACGCGGAGGTTAAGAGTAGGAATTGAGAATAATGGTTTGTATTTATTACAAACCACAATTCCCCATTTACCCCCCCTCTGGCCTCTGTCCAGAGTCTAAACTTGACCGAAAAATTTTGACTAACTACTCAAACCGTTACTTAGAATTTTATGTTACGATAAATTTAAAATGGTTGGATGAGGGCCACAAAATCCATTCTACTAATATTACCGCGCGACATTGTGGCCAACTCATCCAAATAAACTAATGCGAAAAGGTCAGCCAAACTGGAGGTCATTTTGTTGCTCGCGAGGATGTCCTCCACTGTTACGGTGAACCGGTCAATATATTTCCGACGCCATTGTTTCTTCCGTAATGTAAAAAACATCCCCGCCAGCAACTCGGCCATCAATTTCCGGATTTTGCTTCCACTGGTGTTTTCCATTTTCACCCATTCATCGCAGGTTGCTATCATAAATGATTTGAAAAAAGCAACCTGCGTTGAATGTGTCAAAAATGAAAAAATCAATGAAGCAAAATCGTGAACTGCGTGCTGGTCTTGACATGTGCGCATTGAAATGTAAATAATTCTCCATAGATTTACAAACGCCCGCTCAAGACCAGCACCACCAAGCTTCTCCAGTTCCGAAAGAAATCGTTGCACAGCTCTTACTTCCTTTTTTCTCACGTCACTGGATCCGGCCAAATTTTCAATGATTTTATTCCTCGTTAAAATGGAAAAAATTGGCAAAAACAGACAATTTAAATAATCTTGATCCATTTTTCCTTATTTTTTTTACAATTTATATACAATACTATTTTACAAATAATCCAAATTTTTTTTTTACAATTTATTCTTAAATATTATTTTTATTTAATTTTTTTACCTAATTTGCTCCCGAAAAACGTCTTTCCGCCTCGAAAAAAACTCACAACTGATCACTTCGTGCTCACCGAGGGGGTACCGAATGCCTCGTCGGGTGCAAAACGTAAGCAAAACGTCATCAATACTTGTCAATACGTGGATTAGTAGGCGTTGAAATGACCTCATTTTTTGGCCTAGAAATATTTTCGTTTGTTTTTTGCTGTCAGTTGTCAATTTTGTGTTTTTCGTGTTTGATTTTTTATATTTTTAATAATTTAAAATTTAATTGTTAACGTCGTGCATTAAAAAGGATGTAACAATCATTATTTTAAATTATTAATAATATAAATATTAAAGTAATTAAAAATCGCGCGGTCACCTGTGAGAAAAACGTCATTTTTTTTTATTTTCATTGAAAAACAATTTCTATGAAAAAAAAAATGTTTTTGCAAAAAGTATTTGCAAAAAGTGTCATCGTATTTCGGTTTTAAATTTTTTTTCCAAAATCGTGCCGCGTTTTAAATGTTTTTTTTCCAACAAAAAGTGTCAACATTGAAAAATAGTTCAGTTTTAAAAAAATGTCTGTCAAAGTCGTGCCGCGTTTTAAGTGTCGAAAAATAGTTTTTCTGTGTCCGCGGGTAAAAACAATTAGTAAATTAGCGAAGGCTCGCTTTTACGCTATTCACATGAAAAAATGTGTGTTAAAGACATGCCGCGTGTCGCACGTGTCGAAAAATAGTTTTCTGTGTCGCGCGGGTGTTATTAAACAAAGTTCGGATTTGATCATAATAAAGTGCCGTGTTTTCTGTGAAAAATTGGTGAATTATGTACAAACAATAAGTGGATTTTAGTGAACAATAAGTGGACAATAAGTGGATTATAAACAATAAGTGGATTTTAGTGCTTGACAAAAAATGCGTGTAAAAAAGTGTTTTTTTTTTGCGATTTTTTTTCCTGCCCTAACGAAAAAAGATTCAATTTGGAAAATTATAATAATTTGAGTTTCTCGGCTATTGGGATTTTAATATTGTATTACTTAACCGCAGGCATGTAACTGACGGTAAGGTAAAAAAAATTAAGGCTCGTAGTTTTGAGACATCAGAAAAAAAATTTTAACTTTATTGTTGACTACCGATACTTAAAAATTTCTTGAAATTATTCAAATTACATAGACCAAGAAAGGAAGAAAAGACAAAGAGTTCCCTAATTGTGGACTAATCAATCAACGGAGAATTGTGTAAAGCAGGAGCAAGAAAAACAAAGGAAAAGGTAACTGAAGCGACTATTTTCATCTTTGGCATTAAATTTATCCACTTCACAGTCTCATCCTTATAGGATTATTGTTTTGGCGTTGCCCTCAAGCTGTTTTTAAAGAAGACACGAAGCGAAAGACACTGAAGAGACAAAAAAGGAAAACTTGGGAAAAATGCCAGTAAAAAATCCTCACCGGACGAAAACAAACTAATAAGGATGCAAGAACATTTACCGAACAGGAGCAGAGTGAGAGGCTGGAAAGGATCCACGAAAAAATACACGGTAAAGGCAAAATTCTTTAGGCAATTTCTTATGTTTACCTTTTTTTTGCAGTACATCTTAAGAAGGTGTGAAAGGTAGGCATTTGGTAGTTAGGGAAGTGCGATATACTCGTAAGTAGCTTAGCTGTCGATTCGTAACTTTAAGGAAGTAAAAACTGTCGGAAAATAAACATTCAAGAAAGATCCTTTTTTGAATATTTCCACAGTTCTATACCCGAAATACAATCACGTGGCTAAATTAAAAATTAATCGCGCACTTAAGAGGATGGTGGGAAACGGAAACCGTCAACATGGCCAAAAGTTACCTGGCCTGGCTTACGAATGTTACACCTTTTGAAATCCCGCGGGTGGCTTTGAAATCCTGGACTGAAGAGGCTGCCCCCTTTTGAAAAAAAATGGCTCGACAGGAGCAGCCAGCAGTCTCAGCAGCAACCAACAGTCGCGCGAATGATGGTGAGTTGCGAAATTTCTCAAATTGAAAAAGTTTCACAAAAAGTAATTTTTCACACACAGACAGCCAGACGACTATACGGGATTTGTATGGGGAAATAGTGGTACAAGGATTAAGGAGGAGGTGTGGATAGACGTGTTTAATCGAACCAGGATCACACAGAAGTATTGGCAGGCATGATAGTGGGTACAGGGAGGTTCAATATTGAGAGTCCTTGTTAAGGTATGTTATGTACCGATGCCTACCTCAAGGGGATGGTAGATTTAGCATTCGAGACCAACATCTGTTGGTAGGCTTTCAGACTTTTCAGCCAAAAAAGCGTAAAAATACCTCTTGTCGACATCACTTGTATTAGTATGTGTACAGGAGCGGATCTAGTTTTACTGCTGGGCATGCAAAAATATTTTTTAATTTTTCAAAACGTTTTTTCACCAGAATTTGTTTTTTTTTCCTTTTTTTTGGACAGAACTTGTTTTTGTGTTTGTGTTTTTCATCAATGGCTTGTTTTTTTGTTGGTGTTTTAGACATTTTTTATGCGAGAAACTTTTTTTTTTTTGTTTAAGAAACCATATTTGAAAAACTCTTGAACCGATTCGTTCCATAATTGGTTCTATGAAAGTTTGTATAAAAGAGGTATTTTCTATTTCGAATATTAGAACTAACTAGCTCAATAACCTACGAATTATGGAGAAAAACAGCGAAAACTACACGAAAAAACACAGCGAAAATTTCACGCTTCAATCTCTGCTCATATGAGCAAATCTTAAGAAAAGCAAATCTTAAGAAACGTTTTTCAATGAATTACAATCTTATTGCGTGAACTTCATACGCAGGCATCAACACAACCCTAGCATATTCTAATACAGGACGCACAAATGCACAACACATGGTTTTCAACAAATAAGGATTCAAGGAATTAGTGTCGGCCCTGCACATGCACGTTCTTAAGCGCACCCAAAACTTTGCTTCCTCAGATCCTTTCGTAAGCCATATTTCGTAATCGTAGTCACTTCAGATACTTTTCAATATTTTTTTTTAGGACAACAACCGACCCTTGTGCCAACTAAAAGGGACTTTTGCATCTCATCATCCAAAAGCTAAGCCCGTTATCCCCTTTTGCAGTCTCCACGGAATTCCTTTGAGGCAGGAAACCGGCAAAGGAATCGAACAAGAAGTAAAGCGGGTGAATTGGACCAAATATGAGGCCAAAAGGTAAAAATCGTGTTAAGAGAGAAATTTCCCACAGAATGAAATATATATGTGTTGTATATATATATTTATTTATTCGGAAAAAGGACTTCAAGACGTCCTTTATTTTCATTTTACATTTTTTTTCTTCGTTATTTTATTTCATTTTTTTCTTACTGTTGTTGATTTCCGGCGTATTCTCAAAGCGAGAGGGTGTGTGCACAAGTGCGGAAAATCGATATGCAAATAATTTTTTCCGCTTTTTCTGACTAAACTGTTTACATTTGTCAAATAAGACAAGAATAATTGATGGGCGAGACCGGATTGGGTCTAAAGGTTGTAATCAAGTTGAAACTTCCTATTCAATAGAATAAAAATATATACTACTCCAGTGGAATTGAGTTGAGTTGAGTTGAGTTGAGTTTTCCCTTTTTTTTTAAGGATCTCTTATAGGTATATCCTGTCGCCTGGCCTGACAACATTGGCACCGACGAGTATTACATAGTTATATATTTATTCGTTTTTATGTCGCAATGTTTTTTATAAATATTTCATAATATGCAATTTGTTACGTTCGTTTCCATATTAAAAATTTACATTTTTCTGTCACCTTTTTACCTCTTTTGATGTCTTCAATAAAATATTGTAAGACGATTGAGTTATCGCATGGAAATTTCAAATTATGTTTGCATATTTCAGCAAGGAAATCATCTTTCCATCTGAAAATATTTGCGAATTTTTTTATCATCTCTATATTTGTTTGCATTGAAAACTGGGGCAATTTTAATAAGTGTTAAATTCCCTTATAGGGATCGCTTTTTTTCGTCCTTTGGCCTTGTACCCGGAATTACTGTTCAAAAATGGAATTTAAATTAATAAAAAGGTGTGAATCTTCCGTATTTATGAGAATATATTTTTAAGTCCGCTAATATAAAACAAACTCTTGGAGAATTTCTGCGTATACATTAGTTTTAGAAGGGGATTTTTATTTCGTATTTTTTTAAAATTATCCCTGAAAATAAATATAATGAACAACTATGTAGAATGGGGATCCGCCATTGCTCGGCTAAAATATTTTGTATACGGTTTAAAAATACGGAAATAATTCCAGGAAACAAATTTTTAACTTCTTGAGATATTTGAAAAAATATTATCTTTCATATTTTCTCCGAAACTTTAAATATTGCAGAAGAAAGCCACATGCTGTCTACATCAGATAATTTTTACATATAACCAATCCAGAGCTTAGACGAAAGTCCTTTATTGCTGACTTATCTCTATATATAAAATCGTTTAACCTGACTGACTCATCAACGCCCAGCCCAAACCCCTGAAGCTAGAGACTTGAAACTTTCACAGTCGGTCCCAACCAACGCATAGGCGCTCACTAAGGCGGGGTTTTCCGAAATTTTACACCTAAGGGGGTGAACGGGGGGTAAAGGGGGTTTGGGTGTTTTTCAACTGTGATTTTCGCCATGAATCCTGCTCAATAGAAGGCTGAAAAGTTTCACTCGGGGGTTTTCGGGATCGCTGATTTCGAATCCGGTGTTAGATTTTCAAAATTCAAAACGGAAGGTCCTGTAATAACGTTTTTCCCAAAACTTTTTAAGTTATTTATGGTTTTTTGGCATTCTAAAATTTATACAAAAAACTTTTAGCTGCAAACGACGGGTCTGCTAGTTTTACATATTGCTAAAAAGAATTAATTTCCAAAAGTGGCGTATGGGAGAAAAAAATTATCAGACATGTATTACCACCCAAATTCAAATTGTGAATTAATATTAAATTAAATGATAGTTCCACACTAATATAAACGCTTTTTTGCTTTCAGTGTGTACTTTTATTGCCTTAAATCCTTAAAAAAAATATCTGACCTAAAAGTTTTATCACAAAAATTCCTTGAATTCGGAGTATAATTTTGTGTGACATAATTTGGACCGTCCCGAAAACTTCCGGGTGGAGCCGAGTCCGACATTTAGTACACAATAAAATCCTCAACACTTTGGTCCTTTTCGAATTAATATTTAACTCCTATCCTTGGAAAACAAAACAGCATTTTGATAATGTCGGTGTATAAACCAAAAATTCGATATTATTTATTATTAATGTTTAGCTATAAACGATCTTTAACAATTCGATTACACTGAATACGAAATAAAATTTTATAACTTTGTCAACAAAAGGAACGAACAAACATCTACCGCAATTTACTTTTCGGATTTTCTTTGAATTTTCAGCTATCGCACCTTAAACGCCGGTTTGCTGTGTCGAATCTAAAAAGTACGCCACCAGAACAAAAAAAAACTACAGACAAAAAGACAATAATGAAGCAATCTAAAGAACCCTTCAGAGTCATAAATGTCTACCGAAATCCAGTAAGAACCTAAATGGGAAAATATCGGAGTTGGGTTGAATTCTATTCCATTCGACTATTCGATTCCATTCGATTCAGTTTTTGTTCAATTTTGTGCTATTCTTAAGGGTTGTTTTTACTATATGGCGGTGGTGTATTGTAGATAATACTTTGAACGGGGGGATTGAACACCCGCCGGTGCCACACACAGGTGCGAGCTTTTCATCCTGGCGGCCATGCAGCAGGAGTTTGGGGCAAAGGATGGCTCATTGGTTCATAGATAGATGGTGGCATGATTTGGTTGATTTTTAGGGGGTAGTTTGGATTGAATGAATCTAATCCAATCGCCTGAATAGAATGGTATAAAACCATTTATTATTTTCGGATTTGTCGTCAAATGGCCCACGCTTCATGTATCTGCGAGGAGGCATCTTTTATATGTCCGCCATCTACTAATATAAATTTATATCTGATTGTATTTCTTTCTTACTCTACTCTTGGGTAGGTGCCTTGAATTTTATAGGAACTGTGCCTTCTAGGATTTCCTTCTTTCGCGGAATGTCTTTCGTTATCCAAATTCTCTCTTGCCTGTCTGTCTGTCCGTCTGTCTTTCTATATTTGTCTTTTACCAGGTCTCAGGTGGAGCTGTCAGTTAACTATTCAACTTGTCTACCTAGCTGGCATTCCACTTTCAATTTGGACACAAGGATCAATACATAAACAAACCTGAATTCATGTTGATATCCCTTTCGTTACCGATTTCATTTATTTGGTTTTTAGTTTTTCTCAAAAATATATAGCAAAGTATTGTTACTATTTCACAACAAAAATCTGATCCAATAAGAGAAAAAAATTTATTGAAAGATTTCCGGCAAAAATTTGAGGAACTTTCTGTGCGGACATCAAAATCTGCCGGCTCTAAAGCAAAATTTTGAACATGATTTCGAGGATGTTAAAATTTTTTGGCGTTAAAGGTTTTTTCGATGGAAACTTTAAAATCAGATTTTCTAATTTGCCGAAATTTTGCCGCCTCAAAGTATGACCTTCCTCTCCTCCTCTCTCTACGCCCTAACTTCAATACTTTTTTTTAGAATTTGACGACAACTTGCATTTTCCTGTGCGTATTTTAACCAGGATTCTTATTTGTGAAATACAATTTTAGTATGTGTGCTTTTTTCTATTTTTTGTTTTTCTATATGAAGTTTTTTTGATAGTCCATCAAACAGGCTACTTTAATTTGACGAAAAAAAAATTTGCTGCACATAAAAAACTTATTTGATGATCAGAACTGTTTTTTGACAACGCTTGATACCCCCTCCATTCAGAAAGGCCGCTGTCGAAATGCTGTAACTCGTGATAACAAGGACGAGATGTTGTAGGTGAAAAAAAGAACCTTTTCCCTTCAATCGTAAAATAAATAAACGTGATTGAAATTTTATCGGAACGAAATCAAAAGGAGAAGTTTCACCGGTTCTTTTTTTCCGACTCCTTATACTTATACAATATTTAGCGCTTTAACTTCGCATACACACACCCGTAACAAGCGTATGTACATACCTGAATCCTTTAGTTATTTTATTTTTATTTTTTGATTTCTTTAGGATTCACGTCTTTACTACCATGGCGTTTCAATCCGTAAAGACGCTGTCCTCATCGGATGTCGCGCGTGTATCCTCAAGGATTGAACTGAAATTTTAAATCTAAGCTGTGGAAGTAACTTTTCGCGCTTTTATTCATAGATATTGCTGGAATCACATCGAGCCCACCATAAGGACAATTTCACAGGATTTTTACTATAAAGTAAAGGTTTCTTGGTGATTCTATCCAATTGAGAGACATTCAACTGTCTATCGATTCGATTTCCCAAGCATCGTCAGCGTTCCCTGAAACACTTTTCCCTCAATCCCACTTTATTTTATTTGATTTTTTTTTTTTTTTATTTATTTCGAATTGTCATCAATTGATAAATCTGGGCAGGTATAGCCTATAATTTTATCTCACCCGCTTGCTTGCCAGTTCACCGTCAACCTCTCCCACCCACGCCATTAACTTTCACCCACTTTTATTTTATCATCTTACCAATTTCTATTCCCCAGGTATATCAAGTTCGTCTGTTACTGAAAAAAAAATACCCAAAGAAAAGCGCAAGGGGAAGAATATTCACAGAAGATACATACGCACATAGTTATATAGAAGTATGTATTATTATTTTTTATTTAAAATTTGTATATTTATAAGGTGTGATATTGATAAAGGCATCTGGGAAAATCTATCAAGAATGACAGATTTTTTGAGTTATTTGTATCTGTATAGATACAGGTGGTCTGGTATATTATTGTGATATTTTTATGACGAATTCCATGGCAGATCTAATATTTGTTGGGATTTTTCCAGAAAACTTTTTAAGCAGTTGTTGAAAAGAAAACTTCGTTATAAAGGGAAGTTTTCCTATTGAATTTCTAAAAAAAAAGAATCTGCTTATTCTCAGATTGAATACTGTGAGAGGGGAGTACGATCTATTCATATATTTTTGTCTCGTTTGGAAAAATAAATTAATCACGATTGGTTTGGTAATTGATACTGGTATATTTTCGGTATATTTTCGGTCATAATCTGCTAAAATGCGATTAGAATTGTTACAAAAATAGAATTAGTTTTTTTTAATTTCATTTTAATTTCAAGTTTAATTTCGTGGCTACGTAGCTGAGCAAAGGAGGATCCAGAGGGAGAAGGAAGCAAAGGGGGAAGGAAGCAAAGGGGGAAGGAAGCAGAGGGAGAAGGAAGCTCCATATTTCATTTTTCTCCATTAATACTGATATGTGAAAATGCGATCAAATTCCAGTGAGGGATATTCGATATATCAGATGAGGGGTACAATTATGAGGGGAACATGAACGAAATGGAAATTGTTAGTCAAAAACAAGCATCGTTTTACCCAATAGCTCTAATTCGCAAACTACTTGACCGTTTGAGCTGTTTTTTTTTTTCTGGGAAGAAAAATTTTGTGATTCGTATTTTTTCACCTTACTCTGGTAAAACATAATTTAACCGATTTGTAAAAAAAAAAATTATCCAAATTGATGTCATTGCGACAAAAACTCATTCCAGTAAAAATTTTAAACGGTTCAATTATTTAGAACAAAAGTTTTCCCATTCATATGTTACATAATTATAATCCAAGATAAACTATCAAGGTTTTGTTTTAATATTACTTACAGGAAACTTTAAATTTCGTCCCTCTAACCAACCGCCTTTATTCATAATTTAAAATTTTCATCAAAAAAACATGTCATGATGGAGATATGGTTTTCTTTAGAATTGAATATAAAAGCCAACAAATTCTTCGTAGTAGCAGTTGATATTTATCTATCTTTCTGCTGTTTGTTTACAAGTTTTAAAGTGGTTACTATTGTAAAACAATACCCAAATGGAAAGCAACTATTACCACAGAGCTAGACTTGACTGCAGGCTGCAAGTGGAAATTTACCAACTGAGGAAAATGTATTTTCTGTTCATTCACATTATTTTTTCCACATTATTCCGTTTTCTTTAATATTTGTAGCAACGCTTTTGGGCTCTGGCGAAGTTGAAAGTTAAGATGAACAGCATCAGAACTCACCCCTTCCTAATTCATTACGTCGACTTCGGCTGGTGTTTGTGAATGGAAAATGAATGGGAAAAAATTTGAATGATTTTCTTTTTTTGTTCATCATGAGACATTTTTGTTTAAGGGCACGCTTCCATGAACGTTTCTAGATTTTTGTTTTGTTTAAGCAGTAAGTTTTCATAATAAAATTTCATCGTTAATGACGGATTTGTAATCGGGTTTTCTTTTCTTTTCTTCCTCCTTAGAATCTTTTCTCAAAAGTTTCAGCTCAATCGGTCGAGTGGTTTCTAAGTTAGAGCTTTAGCTCGCATGTAAACTCAAGCATGATTTTGGGTTGAGATTTCTCGTATGATATTAGTTTTCTCCCTTTCAACTACAACCGACCCACCTGAATTTGGAAGTTTCACACCTCTCAAGTATGCTTGTGCAACCTCAACAATAAAATTAAAAAAAATACAAGTAGGTCTAAAAATTTAAAAATTTCATCCAAATATGCCAAAAATTTCAGTTCAAAAAACCGCGACTTTCGAAAAAAAAGAAAAACCACATTTTCAAATACAACTTGAAAGTCCCCTTAATAATAAAGAAAACTCCACATTTTGAGAGAAAATCCAGAAAACGGAAATAAAGCCACGCGACAGTCCATTTGTAATTTGTGCAAAGAATCTAAAAAAGTTAATTATTGTTAGAACTAAAGTTTTATATTCGCAAAGCTACGAAAAGAAACAGACAGAAAAACACACTGTAAAACAGTCATGAGTTGGCCAACCAACAGTACTTCAAAGGCAGAAAAAAGAGGAAAACTTCATCTTCAAAATGCTTGAAATGCAAATTTCTAGAAGAAAAAAGGATACAGTTTTTCCTCCTTGTTTCATATTTGTGTTAGGGTTCTATTTACTTTTTTTCCAACATTTCTGATTTCCAAGAATCTGAGGATGAGTTCTTCTTGTTGCATTTCATTTAATAATAGTAGACGTGACACCGTAGTATGATGACAGGACGAACCAAGCACTATCCTTATGAGTTTTTGTTAGTTTTTCACTATGTCGTCAGTCTGGAGTGGATTTCTGACACCACGCTTAAGGAAAATATTCTATGCAATTGCTTTTCTGCTAGTTTGACTCGGATTATTATCTGAAAAAGAATCACAAGAGACGGACGAGTAAATTAAATCTTCAAACATATTTGAGAAAATGATTTTGAAGATATGCTTTTTAACGAACTTGTACTTCTGGGAATTCCAAGATTTTTGAAATTTTTACCTTAATTTTCTTGGTAACCCTTTTTTATCAATAGGTATGGCCGATTTCCATGCTGTTCGATAGAAAGCAAAAACTATTATCGGGCATTGACAAAATGCCAAATAGCATGGTCGGAAATCTGTTCTTACAAAAAATGGTGGTACGTAGATTTTAATGGGTTTCCCTTTGCTCTACACCCTTCGCCTGCTATCTCTTAAACGCCTAAACTAATTTTCTCCACATTTTCATTATTATTCACACCTCTACATCTGTTGTTCAACGAAAGATTTTAAAAACGTGAAAAAATGCATAAAACTGTACCATCGCTTATCTGTCAGTGTTCTTTTGGCATGTCCCTTTAAGTACACACAATATCCGCTTATCTCTGAGTACTTCGCAACCGTTTTTATAAAAATCGATTATGCAGATTAAAATTTGAAAAACAAAAAAAAAATTACAGTACAGAAAGCCCTTAGAATTTGGGATTTTCTACAATTTTAAAAATAATGAAAAATGGAATTTTGCATAATTTTTCCTTTTCAATATCCTTTTTCCTACAATAGTGACGGCTTTCGGAATTTTCACGAACTCAGCAAAGCTTTAAAGTTTCTGCTTTTTGTACATCTCAGACACAATGCTAAGCTTTTCTTCCAAAAAGCTTAACTGCCTTTAGTCACGGTTACTTTGAAATTAGAAAAATGTAAGCAAAGTCCTTATCCCTGCTGGCACAGAAACCTATAAACGTCGGAAAACTAATAAGGGCCACTTTAGGATTAAATGCTGAGTCATTATTGAACCATATGTTTGTATGCCATTCGCTTTCTTTTCATCCCTTTCATATTCCCGGCTTACCCTCCCTCTAGTTTAAGTTTTATTAAAATTTTCCTTTTCGATAATGCGGTTACCGTGAATAACATGTAAATTATTGAAATTTCGCGCATTTGTGAAAATGATATAAAAGGGGTGGAATTTATTAATTTCTAACGGCTGCTCAATTTTAATCCTGATAAACGTGAGTATTAGGGAAATGTTTATGCGTACCATTGATCTTTGATTCAATTTACTTCTATGCGAGATTAATAATAATAAAAAAGGCTTCAAATTTTTCAAAATATGCCTTTCTTATCAGAACTTCGTTTGTAAAGCGTGCTTTCACTTATCCGTTTCGTTTTCCCCCGGCCTTTCTCCCGCAGTTTCCTGAACGACTGATTTTTATCATCATACTAGCTGTGTCGAGATTCCCACCAGGTGAAATCCGCCTCCAGTCGCCGCACAAAACTAAATATAAAAAAAAAATACTTTCCACTAACTTAAAATTGTCCTCCACCCTTCTTTATAAACCCTTCACCTGCTATTTTCCGAACCGAGGAAGCAATTTTGATGCGGTTTTCGCCACTAGTTAAACTAATACTCGAGAAAAAATAATTCGCATTAAAATCCACTCTTCCGTTCTCTTCAGAATTGATATGCGTTTTAATGCAGTTCTTTTCACAAGCGAACCGGCAAATAGAGAAACCGTAAGGTGAAATTAATCCCTCCCTGCCCCCATTCCAACCCTCTTGAAAAAACTATACTTTTGTATGCCCCCATTCAATATATTTAAACTGCATCATCAAAGAAAATCCAATAATATAATTAAAAATTTATCCATCGTCATTCAATTCACGATAAATCAAATCTGTATGGATTCTCCGACTCTTTAATTTGAAATCTTTCTCCTTATTAATAATAATTTTATATATCATTTATCAAATACAAGTATCTAGTAATCAAAATTGTTGGGATGAACACGGAAGCCGTATACAAACATTGAATTGAGTGTAATCTAGGCCAGCAGGAATCAACTTTTGTAATTAAATCTCTGTTGCTACGTGATTAGCTGTTCAAGGAAAATCGCAAGGGTCTCATAGCTTTGAAACTCTGAAACCAATTTAATTTTGGACAAAATGCAGGCAGGCAGACAGGAATGGTGAGGTGGTGACGTCTGGTTGAATTCCTGGAAAAGGGCTACGGATTTTGGGGAGTATTTTAGTGCCATGTGTGTTGGATGAGTGCGCTTTGAGCTCATGTTGTATAAATATATACACCTACAGGGGTGGCTGCTGCAGGGAAAATTGAATAATCCGTTTACACAGAGTGAATGTGAAAATCATCCTTTTTTTTCCCGCCCGCTGGCTGGCTGGCTATCATAGACGCTTTTATTTGTATAAGTGTATATGTAATATCCTATTCTATATTAAACATATTATGAACAAAATTTACTCGTTTGTAATTTTATATGATACAAAGAGGTTGCCCGGAGAAGAACGGGGTAATAGACGAAATATTTGCAGCAACAGTCTGAGTGTTTGCTATATCGTTGTATGGTGAATTTTGTGATAAAATAACAATGATGATGATATAGGGTGGAAATAGTGTAAATTGGAAAGTCATGTTAGCTCAGCGGATTTCACCCAATTTAATGAGATTCACTTTACAAGAGTAAAACGTATACATTTTGTAAATGCCATATAAGTACTCGTAGAACAATACCTACATCGGCAAGATGGAAAAGAGCAGTTAAATGGCAATGTTTCCGATCTAAGCGGATTAAATCCAAAAATAAAATGTATTGAAAAAATGGTTTAAACTTCAACAAAGTTGGTATCCAAATTGAAATTGATTTGTGTACATTTGTAAACGGGGTAACCGATATTATCATAAACTCTTTTGAATTTCTACAAAAATTGGCATCACAAAATTGACATTTCAGAGTAGAGTAAAAAATGCGCCGCATTCACAGCAGGTGATCTTTTTTTTGAAAGAAAAATGCGCTAAAGGCAATAATTTCGGGAAAACTCCGCTGCTGGTGAACATTTTTGACTTTACAGGCGAATTTTTTCAGTGATTAATGGTTCAACCACAGTGAAGGCGGCAAAGGCGGGCGGCATTTTTTTTGCACTGACGTAGCGCAACGAGAGCTGCTACAATAAAGCGGCAACGGCAGCGCACTTTTTCCGTCGCCCTCGAGTTTGAAACAAAGTCAAACTTGCCGCCGCCGCCCAAAATGTTTTATGAAAACCACCACATTCGGCGCCACATTCTATGTAGATATTTTGACGTTTTGATTTCGCAAGCAGAAGCATATGCCGACGGTGCCGCTATCATTGTAGCTGGCTTGGCGGTGTGTGTGGCGGCGCCATGCCGCTCGCCGTCGCCGCTGCCGCTGCCGCTTGCCGCCTTCATTGTGGTTGAACCATAAGAAATAACAACACTATATTGATTAATTCCGGGACAAACGTTTGATTTCCGGCACACCGGGACAACATGCCTGACTTCGGGACGGTATTAAGTTAGGGACAGTCCCTGCCACTCCGGGACGTATGATCACCCTACTTAAGCCGCTTAGCCAAGTTAGATAAAATTTTAACATAAGTAGAATTTCTACACTTCCAAGATGTTTTGGAAGTGTAGAAATTATCTTTCGAAGATGTATTTTTTTTTTCTTTAAAAAAAACCACCAACTGGAAACCTAACCACTTTTTTTTGCCCAAAATTTGTGGCAAAACAGAATTTCTTTTTTTCCCCCGATTTTATTTTCCCTACAGATAATTCTGTTCATCTTGTTTTATACCCATTAGGGTATCCCCAAATGTATTTCCCTCCCAAAAGGAATTTTTACAGACGTAGTATGATAGTTTAATAACCCCTGTTTAAAATAAACATCAAAATGGGAGTCTGAAAATTTTTTTCCAACTATTCGCAGCCCCTATTCTACTAAATCGCAGCACTACTCACTGCTAGTATGTACCGCTGATATTTTCCCAGTGTCTGGATGCGGTTTCGAGTAGATAATTTGTTGAAATTTATGCTCCGTTTAATGCTATAATGTTCAAAATACCCAACAAATTCAACTTGAATAAAGACTCCAATTTATCTATACGAGCATAATAGAAACGAACAATTTTCCACTATCACAAAATATTTATGTTAAATGTGCGATTGTGAACATTAGATAAAATAAGTTAAACGTATCGCGATTTTCGAAATTTAATTTTTTCGCCATTTCACTGCGTTTTTTTTTCGAATCCAATACCAATTTACGTAAAATTTATGAATTTATTTCAAACAAAAGGAAAAATCATTTTCGTTCATTTAATATTTATTTGGTGAACATAATTTACGCTGTTTTGTGTTTATCTTTTTGATAAATTGGTTCAGCAGGTTCATTGCATTTATGAGTACTTCTTATCCACGTAATCTTTTAACAAAACAAAAACAGAAGAAGTCAAATCCTCGGAGATTAGCCTCGAAAAAGTGAATTAATTAGCAAATACATGAACCTTTTAATGGCCTCTTCATAAAGAACGTGGCGTTAGAAGAAACCTGATAAGAAGCTTAAGGTTTTCCCAGGTTGTGTGTGTGTTTTTTTTTAAATCCATCCGCAAAGAAGTCCAAAGTCGCCACTTCCTCGTCGATAAAGGTTACACTATTACCAGTTCCACGGTCATCGGATCCACTATTAAAAGTGATTGGGAAAGGGCGGTCCGAGAAGAAGGGGTGGTAAGTCTTTATTTTGTATACCAGCCGTTGGGTGGTTGATTCCGTGGCCACCGAACTATCTTTCCTGGCATCAGCGAAATCTGATGCGACTAAGAAATGTTTTGAAAGGAAGTGTGGTAAATTATGCAAGGTCAATTTAACTCACACAAATCCACTAAGTTTAAGCCGATTACCCTAAATGCACTTGGTTTTCATTTCGTCTTTCTTTTAGTTTCTTCCTTTCGAATCTTTGATATTAAGGGCAGTCAACGACGACGTCTTGCAGTTGTGGGGTTTCTAACCTGCACTTTTAACTCCCATTCTGTTGTCTTTTAGTGCTTGGGATTTGATGGGCTTACTTTGTACAATTAAAATTGATATTTCTTTCCGGATGGGAAATTGATCCAATTTTACCTGTTTTTCTTTGTGCCAAATTGACATCGATTGTGACCTACGCTGCTTGTCTCAAATAATTGATAGCGACAATTGATAGATAGTTTTCGCAACGAGTTTCCCATAATATACGTTGCGTTAGTTTGAGGCTTTTTAAGACCCATAGCTTCTTGTCCGGATTTTTCGCGAATTTTTATATGAAATTTAGAACTGCCGTCAAACTAATATAGACTTATTCTCCCAGATACAAACCGATTATGATCAATTTATGATTTTTAAGACATTTATACGGGTTGTTATGCTAATTACCCACCTTAATGTAAATGTGATTAAATTTTTGTCACTAAGAGAATATTTTGTTCGCGTGAAACATTTCTGTTTAAATGGCAATGCGAGAAAATTCCAGAAGAGCTTAAAAAAAAATCTTACCACCACTTTTTTAACACATCCGAGCATACTCCCACTACTTGGTAACAAAAACATAGACAAATAGTAGTAGGTAGTATTTCTCTCAATACTAAATTCTCATTCATTTTTGTTGGGAAATGCAAAAAACAAAAAACCACCGAAAAACGTCCTCGAGCATAAAACGAGAAAATTACAGCCGCAATTTCAGCTTTGAATTAAAGATTCTATTGTCTCCTGTAAATACGAGTATTCCAGCACACATTAAATCACGTCGTCCTTTCTCACAGTCGAACAGAAAAAAAACATTTGATTTTTTTTTTTGAAGCCCAACGAAGCGCATTTGCCTATTCCTAGGCAAGGCATTCATCCCACCCTTATCGCCCGATGTTCGTTTGGATAATGGAGTCGGTTTATGTACCTACGCTTTCTGGATCGCAAAAAACTCCGAACTGAAAATGGAAAACGAAACATGTATCATAGCCAGAGCATATACAGGAGCCAGAATAACTAGTCGTCCTTGTCATCATTCCGGGAAGATCGACAAAAAACAGGCCAGTTGGAAATTAGTTGTGTTTATTCCGGAGACGGGCGAGCGCGGATGGGTAGCGAAGGAGTTCGCGACAGAAACAAGGAGTCTATCAGAGAGATTTGAAACTCCTTTAATTATCCTGTCGTGAGCGAAAGCCATTATTTTTGCTAGGAAGAAGGTTGCTAGGTGGATTGTTTTTAGGTAACAAGGTGTAAAAACTCTCACACATTCGGATAAAATGAGCCACAACTGGATTTTAGCATTGCGGGAATAAATGCAAAAATTTTATGTGATCATCACAGTAGTTTATTATGTGTGCATTGAGATGAGATATTTTTTATGATGTACGAAATCTTGAATGGGAAATCGTAAGGACGCTTTTACATCTCTGGCTGAGAATCCACTTGACTGATTGAGCTAAAATTTAGACTCTTATTTTCTTCCTAGCCTGGAAAAAAACAACGACAAAAAACATTTGGTTTTTGGCGAGATATCCTTAGAAAATTGGAGCAAAATTTCTGAACAATCGGTCTGATTAACAACTTTGGTCGCTCTTAAAAGCTCTTGATTCGAAAACCATTTACCAGAGGTTTGAGATGATTTATTGATTTTTTTTTTGCCGAAGAAGTCGGAGTTAGACCTTCTAGTCTTTCAGGAGTCGGAGTCGGATATTCTAAAAATCCAGGAGTCGGAGATAGAGTTTGAGTCGACGGTTGAACTACCGATTGCCCAGCTTTGCAACACACTACCGCGAACGCCCCTCCCTGCTAAAAATGTGACGTATTTTATCAACACTTCTTTATCCAAAAATCGGTTGAACAGTTTCCGGGCTATAAAGCGTGGGTATAAATTTAGAGTTCAGTTATTTTATAATACAAATGTCTGAAAAATACTTTTTCACGTAAAGTCGCTTTCGAAAACTTTCATATAATACTTTATTATTCTTTATTTTAAAAAGTAACAAAACCCAAATATCCAAATGAAAAGTTTGATCCCATCCACCCATTCCCAGCCCAATGGGAAACTAGTGGAATTAGCTCTGGTTCCACAAAAAATATTTAGTTTTTTTTTTCTCTCCGCCTTGTATTTTAACGACAAAGAACGAATTTCTACTCGCTAGAACCAATTTATGAACAAAAAGCGAATGAATGTACTTTAAGGGCAGCAAACACTAAAAAAAAAACACGAAAAAAAATTGTTCTTTTTTTAAAAAAAGTCCTTCTTCACAGATGGTTCAAAACGAATGTGCATAAGGACTAACTTGAATATTCGCTGGAAAAGGAAACGAACGGACAGACATTGCTGGCCTGGTCCCGTTCAAAACTAGGAGTATATTTGCTAAATTTCCATAGCCTATTCGTAGTAAGTTTACATTAAAATGGAACAAACGAAAGGGAGTTAGTCGGTGGATGATGTTTTTTTTTTGGCCATTTTCCAAAAATTGTAACGAATGCTCCACAGACTGAAATGAGGTGATATTCGCATCATACCTTTGTTGTTCGTTTGGCTGCATTTCAATAATTTATATTAGGATTACATTCACTTAGCGAAAAAAATGAATACGAAAAGTCATTACAAATAGCAGAAGTTTACTTTATTTACTGACCCATTTTCATATTTTCCATTTTGAGTTTCGGTGTATGGTTTTTACTACTATTGTAGGACGTTTTTTCGGAACTTGGGGATAAAGAAAAGTTATTAATGTGATATTGTATTCGGTTATCATATGTGTGTGTTTTCTAATAATTCCTATGTTTTTTTTTTTTGGTTATATCGTGTTTGCTATATCTAGGATTGTACAAAGTTTTTCACACGAGAATATTTTACTGATATTTGAAAGATATTCTTCATGGCAAGACTTTTTTCTGACTTTATATTTGAAAGATATTTTTCATGGCAAGACTTTTTTCTGACTTTCAATAATTTTGTTAAAGACGTTTTTTATATCACAATTTTCACATAATTTAAAAAAGCGATTTTTTCTTACGGAAATTTTTTTCTCGGTCTGAAATTCTTGTTTACATCCAAAATCTGTTATCTTGTGGAAAAAGTTGTTGACTAGTTGGCGGAGGTCGGCGAGGGAGAGGGGAATAATTATCTAAAAGCGGTCCATTAGAACTCCATGATAATTTTACGGATTTTCCGAGAAAATTTTCTCGGTTTTGTTAATGGAGTTTAGTAGACAATGTCGCATTACCTACTCGTGTTTCGTCTTTTTTGCAAAATATTTGTACAAAGAGATATCCTGATATTTTTTTCTCAATTAAACCTACTTCGAGACATCTCGGTAGTTAATCTTTAAGGAGCTAAAATGATTTTCTGCCATGAAAAATCAAGTAAGCAAAAATAAAACCAATCATCATTCCAGGTTCAACAAAAAATACATTTTTCTTTTAGAAAAAGTTAAATGTGGAAAACTTTTCCCATTTCATGGGTTTATAACATACACCTTAGATATCCAGGAAGGACAAAAAATCTAAAGGAAAACTACATACAAATTCCAACATATGCAGATCAACAGAAAAGCTTAGTTTGAAGTTTCATAGTTTATTAACAAGGGATGACATTCATTTGAAATAGAGCGGATACTGAACGGAAAAGAATTTTTCATGATAGCCAATGTGGATGACTACCTTGATATCATATCATAGTACAATATCTTTTAATACACTCACCTGTAGATAGACGAACATAACACAGATCTACTCATATGCGCTCGTATGGATTTGTAAACTCTTAGCAAACATTGGCTGTCTTCATCCCTCTAATAATTTAACTTTATAGTTTGGTATTATTATTTTGGTAAGGGCCAAGTTGAATTTTGATAACCAAAAATGAGGTAGAGAAATGTGGAAATTTGTACACAAAACTTTTATGTTTTTGGTCGTTGGTTGTCCCCGAACTTCCATTACACACTCAATGAACATGTTAATTTGAAAAGTTTTTGTTTAGTTTAGTTTCCTATGTTGGCTTTTCACATATTCTTTAGAAGCGTTCATTTAAAGTTTGACCGTTAAAGATTTTTATTAAATGTTTATTTAATTTACTAAATGTTTTACACCCGACTGCTTCGTATTTCAACTCTTGCTGATCGGGTCTGCCTCTACAATCCGACTTCTGCCAGAACTAGGTCCAAATCCGTTCAAATTGTTGCATAATAGCAGGAGAGGGGATCTGAGGGAAAAAGATTAAATTAATTTTAGTTGGCAAACGTTTTTCTTTACAAGCAACTTGTGTAATAGTGAAAACGGAAACAAAATTGCTTGAAGGGTTCAGGACAGACGAGGGGGTGATGAAAAGGGGAAACTTTCAATTTTAAATATTGTCTGTTCAGTAAGAGTAGAAGATCACGAGAGGGAAACAAAAAGAGGAAGCAAACGAGGGAGGGAGCTCATGAGGGAAAAAGAGCAAGCGAGAAACAGAGAAAGAGGGAGATAAAAAGAATGCGAGCGAAAGATCGAGACAGGCTTGTATAGTAATAGATTTAAAACAATTAAAAAATCTATTACCAGAATTTCATTAAAAAACCGTGAATTTTCCCTCCGATTGAATAACGATCACCCCCAAAAAAAACTTTAAACCGAATTCCACTATGACGAATAGCCCGATTACAAAGCATTTTTATGTTGAACATAAAAATAGCATATTCGAGTGCAATTTATACAATTTAAGTGGAGATTATTGAGGAAGCAATAAATTACTTTTTGTATGCGATAGCATAAAAAACCACCTCATTCCAATGTACTGCGGCCGCTCATAGACGAAAGACTGTTTCATACATAGGTGCTAAGTACGACATGCATAAAAGCGCATAGATAAATGCATCTATTAGATACATAACGAATAGTAGGTCCAGAAGGGTCTCATCCAAAATTAAACCATGTGAACGAATCTAACGATTGGTTGAGATTGTATCAACACAACTTAGATTAATGTATTTGCGCTTGATCTTTTCATAGATCTACATATTTGTTGATCCCTTCCTTCTCCCCACCTAAGCATCTTCAAGGGAAAACTCTTTTTTTTCATGCTCGTGCTGTATGCGATATGCCGCTGCCGGGAAAACGTTGAGGGAAATGTGTGACAAGCCAGCGTCGATTAATTCTGGCTCACCAATCGCCCAAAAGATTTATTGTTCGCAGTGTCAAAACGTTGCATAGCTCCACGTCGAATCTTTCTGCCCCAAAACCGACCGACGATTTAAGAAACAATTTCTGGAATCTTTTTATATTTATTTTTTTGTGTCTTAGCTCCCCATCATTGCCAATCTATCCCCCGAAACGGTGGCACGTTCCTAGCCATGCTTCTAATCCGTTCCTACGGGCATATCTGTTTTACCCAGCATCTATTTATTTATTAGGTCCAATGGCTATTGACGATTCTGGTGTGGATATTTTCCTTCATTTTTCTTTTATCCCTGATGCTTTGTTTAATTGTTTTTCGTTTCTGCATTCTAATTAATCGTGGACTTGGTTATTTGGCACCGATTGTCGGATGGGAATGGCAAGGAAGAGTTTTCCCTTTTCTTTTTAATTCAATGGCAGACATTCCCGTAGGCTATGTGATTTTTTTTATATTTTTTAGATGCCCAGTAATGAATGAATTAAAGAAGAATCCAATGTAGATAAATATAGCAATGAGAAAATGGAAATAAGAAGAGACTTTCATTGAACAATTAGAATTTTAAATTTTGGTGGGATTGGATTTTATGGGGTTTAGTCCAGCCTTTCTTGAGGTGTTTTTCGTCTTGCTTTAAGTTCTAAATAAGCCTATCAGAGGATGTTTCAAAGGAATTTTTTAGCTATTTTCCCACAAAAAAATATCTACGAAGGAAACGAAAAGAGGTTTGGCTTTCAGCACCTTCCAACGATTGCAAAATACTTTTAATCTATCTGACTTTTTCACCACAAGATATAGATGAAAATAGAAATTTAATTTCAATTGGCTGTTTTTGAAAAAAAGGCTCTAAAAACCACTCAATGGGTTACAAAATGACAGAAAAAGATCGAACTTTTTTGAATTGCAAAAAAAAAGCTGTGATTTAATCCCAAAATATACTAAAATATTTTTAATTGTTACGCAGGCAAGATTTTTGTGAGCTTGAGTGCGTTTTCTGATCATAGATGTTTTCGGGTTTCGTTAAGATTGTTCCGATAAAAACATACTTGTCTTCTACTGAAAAGGATTTAAAAAAAAAACCTAATAGTAGCAATTTTGACAGTAACAAGCTACTTTTTTCTTTTTATTCAAGCACAAATTTAGTAACCACACAATATAAATGAGATTGCAATTCGAAATGTGCCTGAATCAAGTTATAAATGCATATCTTGTTTGTACCTAGCGGTGTAAAAAATATGATTTGCAATTCAAATTGCAATTAATTGTGCACATCGTTGAAGCATAATCAGTAGGTGATGAAAATGTTAGAGAAGCATTATAGTAAAATTACTATAAATCATAGATCAATATCGCAGCAATTTACTAATCTAAAAGGTCTGATTATACCTTGAGGGGTCTATCAACCCGTCAAATGTTTGATTGAGAAATTTATGCAGTTGGCCTGTAATCAAACACTCGACAAACGATCAACCAAGAGTCATATGCAAATTGTTGACTGACACGTAGTTTACGATCAAGCTGAGAAATAGAGAACTTATTTTTAGTTCATACAGAGATCGACTTTGGCGGTTTAGCGGATTTTGATCCCACACACAAGCCTCAAACTATGCCAGCACACGCATTCCCGATTAATGCCGCCTGGGATTTCTGGAAGACGATCAGTCGACGCGACACGAGGTTGAAAGATGTTTGAAAGACGTACCGATGGATCTTTGCACTGCCTGCCACTGCAGATGATCTCTTTATATATGCGGTCGTGTACCAGCGGCGATTTTTCAGCCATCAAGCAATATGAGCCCGGGCACAGTACGTCTTTATGGAGTTCGGGCAACAATTACGGCGATGATTGAGATTATTAAAGGCATGTGCTGAAAGGAAGTCGGTCGACTTTACCACTAATGCAATGTGGAAACTTCTTAATTGGCACAAAATTAGAAATAAGTCATTGCGATCGGCTTCTAATGGCCATGATCCCCGTTGGTTTGATCCAAAAAGACCATAATTCCCTTCCAGTGTCTTCTACAAAACTCCAGTCGGTTTATGCACTCGGTAAGATATTTTCGCATTTTGTTATTGTTATTTAATATCGTCAGTTCATTAGTCTTCCATGACGTTTAAAATCGGCGTTTCTATTTTTAATAAAAGTCAATTTCGTACAATGTGTGAAAGCACGAATCCGTGGATGACCAAAGCGAAAGGAAATCCATTTGATGACAAATTGATGGTAGAAATATTTTGTTTACACTTCAAATTCTTGAGCAATGCATCAAAGAAATGGTTTACAACGTCTCTGTGGTTGATGTAAAATTTTCATTTAAATGTTGGGAGATGAAAGAGTTACATGTGGCGAGTTTTATGAAGCATTATTCATTGATCAAAACGTTTTTGGTGAACGATAAGCAGAAATTTACTTTGAAATAAACAACTAAGAAAGTCACTAAGATTTTAGCGACAACCTGAAAATGACAATTTTTTACTTCCAATTGTATTTTTTATTTCATGAGAAGAACATCGTACAAAATTTTAAAATTAGACCTGTCTACACCTAAGTTTGAGTGCAGCATGAAAACTGGCTATGAATATGTTCTCGATTGCTATCACGCCTATGTTGTAACAAAACCTTACAAATTTTGTGACCCATACCCCATAATGTCTGTTGCCGGGCAGTAGAATTCGTGGCGTTTTCTATTAACAGTGTTTATTTTTAAAAAAATCAAAACTTTAAACTATCCCCCATCCACACCCGCATCATTTGATCCCCTCGCCTTCTATCTTCTAAACCACTGCCCGAATCCGAGTAGTAAATACCAATTTATCAGAGAAATAAATGAATTTCATAATGAAAAATTATAATGTGTCCTATTGAATGATAAATCCTTCCATCCATTGTCTGTATCCGTTTAGTATAGACTCTAAAGAATACGTGCATTCTTTTCGCTTTATATTAAGTACATAATTCTTTATCTGGTGTCTAAATGAATGGAATTATTACTGGTATGTTCATATAAGTTACTTGAATCAATTATGTTGACTATGCTATACTGCTTATAACTCTTCATAGTACAGATACGATTACATACTATATGATGAGCCAATAATACAAAGAAGTGCTTCTTCAACAAACTCAGTTAGTCATTCATTTTGTTATTGTTGGGAATGTTTAGCTCATCGGTTATTCGTTATCCTCGTCCATATATGATGATGTAAAATTGATGAAAAAAAGCGCAAAAGCATCAATTTCCTCTTAATTTAGCTTATACTGTTCGACACAAAATATATCGCAGCACCTCATCTCAAACGATGAATTGAATGCGTTTTTATCCACCATATATCCTGTCATTCACGCCTATATCAATCCATATGTTTGCCTATAATGCTTATAAATAGAATACGAACAATAAATATATACATAGATCCACTAAGGCGTATGTGACTCGCTTGGTTTTGGTAGGCATTATTAATATATGTCATACGCGAGGATTTTAAGGACGACGACGACAGAAGAAAAAGTGATCCTGGCAGCCACACTCAGCCGAGCTATTGTTACGGCTCGAAAGAAAAATCAACCCCCGTTTTGTGTGGATAAGAAAAGACGAATCTCCAGTCGACGGCTGTAGCGGAGGTTTTGCAGAATCCCGGCAGGATGAGGACATCAGTCAAAAATTCTATACTGCTGAAATCGTGGAAGGATATGAAATCCCTAAGAGATTCTTTCGCTCATTCCATCGAATGTTTGTTCATATATGGATATTTGTAATTTTTATCATCATAAAAGATAGAAAAGTATTACGTGGCAGCGAGCAATGGGCTGTGGTGGTGGCAAGGATAACGTCGGTGTCGTTCGATTCGAAACTGGAATGATGATGAAAATAGGCGCATATCAGGCGACAACGGATAAGGACTGATGGTATTGATATCGGGTATCAACAAATGATGGGACATACATTTTATTGATGATGTTAATGGCATTCATGATGATAAATTTCTCGCATTTTTACTCTTCTATCGTATCGCATCGAATCACATTATAATACGTAGTATTCCTGAATATCTCATACACATATGACGATAAATATAACAACAATAACAACATCGAGTATATTCTTTTCTAATGGCGTTGATTATCTTACACTTGGCACTGTGTTACATTGTTTGCTGGTGTCGTCTTTATATTTTCTAAGCTATCTTCTCACTTTCTTATACCAACCGAAGATTCAGTTTTTTTTTTGTTAACTTATATTTCATATTTTCGTTGACTGTTGAACGGATGGATAGGTGAATATGGATGGATAAAGGATATCTTTTTAAGAATTTAATTCAAAAACATGAAATATCCATTTTCGTCAATTTTTCTACTCGTAACAACTTTGTTATAATGTATTTTAGAGATACTGGCAAAAAAAATCAGAAAATAATTTTTCTTTTCTTTTATATAAATAAATTCTCAGAAGATGAGGGTGAAAAATATATCCATAAATTGTGTAAACGCTTTGAATATTTTGTTTTTGACTAAAGGAAGCAAATTTGATGAAGAAAAAAATGCCTAACGATTGACATATTCGGATCTTGTTAAAAAAATGCTTTTGATATTTTCTACATCGTCATTTGGAAAATCATTTTCCCACCATATTTAAAGCTTCCTTTACTTAATTTTCCTTGTATTTTGCATATTTTTAACTTCAATCAAAATAAAGTCACAAAACGCGTCTCTTTTAATGGTTTTGAATTTTATCCGGGAATGATTTTATAACTTATAGCTCAAACCCGTCGGTGCCGGGTTAGTGTTTCTTGCTTTGTTTTGTACCAAAAGGCCATAAAACATTAATTTTCAATATCGCTGAGTTTATTTCTATATTTTTTCACACATAATTTATTCGAATTTCTTGCTTCCACATCAAAAATTCTCTGACAGAAAACTATTTTATATGGAAAAATTTATGTTATTAAAAATATGGGAATTCTTGTAAGTTTAATAATCTGATGTCAGTTTAATGTAACATCTGCGTGAAAAAGGGTTAAACCCTGTTGGTGATACAAAAAAATAAATCGAAATCGCATTAAATCGATTCCAATTGGAAAACATTAAAATGACTTGCGTTAAAAAAAACAGCATATTCCGACCATGAATACTGAAAATGAAATGCGTTATACATTCTCGTATAATCGTAGTTAAATTTTATTATATTCACCAACGCAATAATAATACATCTGTGAGGATTTACGAAAATTAGTGGAAAATATAATTTTCTGCATGAGTTGTTATCTCATCCAGTATCGCATCGTATAATAAAATGTCATATCGATCATTAAATATTTATGTACACGCATCGTGACAGCTTCGAATCGATATACTGGAGATAATGGAGTGCGTCTATGCATTATAAATTCACTTCGAAATTCATAAAAGTAACAACTGAAGTGACTGCACACAGGAACAACAAGTATATGAAGTAATCGGGGGTGGTTTTACTTATACTGTGGTTACTTGGTAACCCCCAGGACATTTTCTTAACTTACCTCCGTATAAATGTCATCCGTATGGACTCTGTTTCTACGTTGTCACCGAATACGGTTTCGCTTGGTATTCATCCTAAATATTTTGGTCTCATCCGAAAATCCCCGGAGGATTGCATCAGGATAATAGGCACTCAAGTATTGCACTATCCTGGAGACAGTATTAAATCAGAAAAACCGAAACGAATTTGTTCCTTCAATTATTTTCATGTCAGTCTCGGTCATGAGAAAAAAAACCAGCACAACGAGAAAAAAAAATTTATGTGCGTCGCGTTGTGGTTTCCTTTTAGTGCATTTCATTTATTTTGTATGTAGTTTCTGTACGACAAGGATATAGACTTGGGGTTCCTACCATAATCTGTCATTTATGTCCATCGCCGTCTTTATAGCAAATCCTAGGTAGTACAAGGCACAAGGTATTGTGGTCTTGTGTCGTCCTCGTGAAATCTAAAAAGATGAGATGTGCTGAAACAACTTGGTACTGGATTAGGGGACAATTGCAATAGCTAGACTTTGATAAAGTAGTTGCGATATCAAGGGTGATATAATAAGCTGCACTAGATGATATCTAATATATTAAAAAAAAAGTTTTTTTTTTGAAAAATAGGGGTGGATAGGGATTAAAATTGATGCAGGGATTTGCCAAGTAATCACACACTTGAATAACATTTTTATTGAAAAGTTTTACTTGAATTGCAAAATTATAGCCGCATTTAAAAGCGATTGGATATGAATTTTCGTGAATTTGGAGAGGTTTGAATAAATTGATTTTTATCGTCAGTGGATGGCCGTAAAATACGTCAATTTTTTGGAATGAGAACCAAAAAATCCCGAAAAGTGTGACCAGATAAGCACCTCCGAAAAGTCTGAAATGATCTCGACGTGTTTTATATGTGGTGTGGCAGCAGTATAAATGCTATGCAAAAATCTCAAACTGTCACGATCAGAGTTTTTTGGATCTAACCAAAAACCACTGAACTTTTTTCGAATACATCTATTAAAATACAGGGTGGGCCAGAATAGACGCAGGGGTTTGAAGTCTTTATAACTTTTTTTTTATTTTTATTTTTTTAATTTTGTTTCAGCATTTTGTTAAGAAGACTTGGGCAATTTAAAATGGACCTGTACACAATAGAACAACGAACCGGTGGGCGGTGGGCTCAATGGCTCTTTTACGGGACATGTGTGGCGGACGCATTATTTCGAAAAGTTGCGATTTCAATTGACCTCCGCGTTCACCTGATCTAACGACTCCAGATTGTTTCCTTTGGGGATATTTGGAAGAAAAGGTGTACGTCAACAAGCCAACAACCATCAGCCAATTGAAAACCAACATTCGCAGTGAAATCGAGGCCATAACACGAAAGGTTATGGAAAATGTCTTGGAAAGAGCACGGATTTGCGAAGCAGAAAATGGCCACCACTTGCGGGATATAATTTTCCATGTTTAGACCAAAAATATTCCCCATCAACCAACTACATGTATATGAAAAAAAAAATTATAGGTTTCGCTAAAATAAAAAATTTACAAAGAATTCAAACCCCCGCGTCTATTCTGGCCCACCCTGTATCTTCATCCGTCTAGGAATTAGCTAGTGAGAGAACTAAGCGGGGGAGAGGGTAGAATTTTTTTATGACCAAATTTTTTTCAAATCAACTTCTCTGAGGATTTTTAATACCTATCAAGAGAGAGGATTTAAATTTAAGACCCAGACAGAGAATTGTGTTGTGAAAAGTTCACATTTTTCGCGCATGCGATCGAATTGCCCTAAATCGCCTAAAAATGTGTGACAAAACAACAACCGTATATACAAAAATCGTTTCAAAACCCCTGCTTTAAATTCCTTAATTCAAATCATTTGAACCTGAATTTATTCTTCCATCATCAATATTTAAATCCCAAATCAGTGAATAAAATCAGAAATTTCTTTTAAAGCCACACAGATGAATAAATTGACACAATTTCAACATATTGTGGAGCACTAACGCTCCATAAATATTTAATGTATTTTTATCTGAAGAATCGTTTTTTTTTCCTTTCTCAAAAACCACTTTATCTATTTATGGTTTACTTTCAAACAAAAAACGTACAAAAAAAAACTTCTCATGTCAACGTCTTTTCGATATCTTTTGCATATCTTTTCACATTCTGTCGTAAAAAGAAAACGTAAAAAGAAAACAAAATCCTTTAAATTTTATTTAAATTTCATGCATGTCTCGCTAAAATCTCACATAATCACACTTACAGCATTCAATCCGTTTTGGAGCAAAATAACAAAAAATCCTGAATGCGATGATAATTTTTGGATGTCGATATTTTCAGTAGCACGCGTCGTCGTGTATCAAATTTGTAAAGGGAGCAGAGCCATAATCCTTCATAGCAGTAATACTCCGTATCAGACAGGCAAGAAGGATCAACTGACATCACCGCCAACACAGCAACATCTTAGATATAAGCGTTTTGCAGTATCTCAGACAGTTGCTTAAGGACCTTCCAACCAGGATACTTAAAAAGCAATTTATTATCCGATGTGCACCTTAAAGATTTTTTTTTTCTTTTCGTTTATTCTTATTTTTCAGTCGGGATTTCGACTCCTCTCTCGCATAGTTACAGGATCAACCATCTTCATGGCAAGTAAGTTTTCTTAAACATTTTGCGCTGAAGTTTTTTACCAACTTATTGCGTACCACTTACCAATATTACTATCGTTACGACGGGTGCTTAGTGAACTTTCGTTTTTGTTGTTTTTTTTCTACCTTGTGATGAAATCTCATCTTCCGTGCAAATGAATGAATGCTGATCCCATTATAAGCCCATTAAGCCATTGCACGAATATCTAACCAGGATAATGATAAAAAAAAATTACCGAATATGGACCAAAAAAAACCTGAACAAACGGAAATACTGTTAAGAAAGAGAAACATAAAAAGATACAAAAAGAATAACAGTGCAACGAAGGAAATCCTCACAATAAGAATGAAAGTTACCTCGAAAATCCTGCAATACTAACCCCTCGCCCATCGCATCAACACCGATACCAAAGAAGATAAATTCTGTTTATCCATTTTCGGTTCATTTTCTCCAGACTTACAACAATTTAAGACGCTTGAATGGAGACTGATTTAACACTTATCCGGTCTTGGCCATCAACTCAATGCGTCCCGGTATTATCCTTGGAGGAATATCGTCTTCACCGCTTGTTTGTGACAAGGATTAGCGGCACACAAAAGTGAGAGTGACGATGAGGGACAATGAAGAGCGAAAAAAAGGATTTTATCTGATTAATGAGGTGGCAAAACACTGCTGTTTACAACCAACACCGACTGCAAAACACTTTTCTTCTTGTTGCCTTCACAAGTCGATTTCACATTCTTTTTGTGATCTTTTTTTTTTGTCCTCCGTTTTCAGTTGGTCGATTATTCGTTCCTGATGCTTCCTTCAGCAGGTAAACGAGGGTTAATTGATTCACTTAACCTCTAAATGATGCCTAAAAATGTATCCAAATGTAGAATTGCATTTTTTTCTTATTTTTGTTATGTCTTCATTAGTCATTGGCTTGTCATCTAGGATGTCAATCCCAGACAAAAAAAACCTGGAGGTGTCGGAAATGAGGTGGAAATAGGAAAGCTGGTGATACAAAGAGAATTCAGAAGAGTTTTTATGGCTAGACATGATTTTGAGGAGTCTTTGAAGTGAATTTTCACTGTTGAAAGAAGCATAAGAAAAGCTACAATCGTCAGAACCATTTGTATTGGAGATGTTGTAAGAAGGGGTCCAGATCTGCTCACGTATTTAGTGTCAAAAATTTTAAGTTTTTACCGGAAGGATAACGATTTTTTTCTTAAAAATAATATTTTAGGTATATCTAAATCTCGTATAAAATACCTTAACCCGGCACTGCTGGGTTCACCTCACATTATAGTTATTTATTAAATTATTAAATACCTTCCTTAGTTTACCGCACAAAATCCTGTTCAACAGAGGCATGAAACTTAAAATTCATTATTTCTGGATTGACTTTACATATTAGATTGATATGGAAAGAAGGATACTCAACATAATGACAAAAAAGGATATGGAAAAACCGACTAACTGGTTTAGTGTTGAAAATGTTGTCCCTTCATTGGATTTAAGTTCGATCTAGTCCTGTCTGTCTATTTCCCATGATCATCTTTCAGTTACCCAGTGGGAGTGGTTTGAGCTAAAAGTCCTGTCTGAAAGGATTCGATATGGGTGTTGGTGGACTGATATAATTTGTGTCATGTAAGTATAATTGACTTTGTTCAGTTAATCCGCTTGTGAAATGAAAATGCAAATTTAATCAAAGGCATTACACATACGACGATAATATCGTTAAGACGATAACCGTATATCGCAATGCCTGTATCTATAGCTAAAACTTATTCGCTTGTCACGAATTAAGGACATTATCAGGCAATGGCTTAACACCCAGATTCATCTTCAGCTGCAATTTTAAAATCGTCCTCCCATGATTTTTCTGAGACTATCTAATGTTTTTGCCTGCAAACATTTTGTCGTGCATTTTGTAGATGCATAGCACACATGATATTGGAAGACTTCTTGACGTGATAAATATGCAAAAGATATCCAACGAAACATGGCGTGTATTGCACCCGATTCCAGTTGTAGTAGACGACAATGTAATGCAATATATTGCATAATATTGCATGATAATTCCCTCATATGCACTACACACCTACGCAAATTAAGCTGAGGCAAACATATGTGGATGATCTGAGTATCATATCTAAACTGACATGTACTCGGCGATGGAATTATATTTCAATGCAACATATGCAATCCTATGAATATAATTTTCCATGTTAAACTATAATTAAATTTTCATGTTTTTGTATAACTTAGCATGGCTAAATCACATTCATCTCTCTTCCTGACTGAATGCAATTCTCACAGTTAATTCGTATATCAATGGAATTATAAGATTTCCTATCACAATAGAAGCGACGAATAATCGGAATCTGGTGTGGATTTTGTATCATCAAGATATCAAATAAGGATCACATCAAAAACAGCCAACATATTGTGGTATTTGACGAATTGTCGTATAGGTTATAGACATTTTGTTTCGTGTCATGTAATTTTTGAGGCATCCAAGCTTCTGCGAAAATTGCTTTGGCCTTTCTTCACTTTGGGAGTGGAAAACCCTCAAATAAGCATCGTTACTCCCCCTCCTCCCCCCTCCCCCCAACAGAAAATTTTAGAATAGCCGGGAATAGTTTTGGCTCTGGTGATGAAAAATTCCTGGAAAATAATAACTTACCCATAAAATATTGAAAGGAGAAAAAAAAATCTCCTTCCCCTTCGGAATCCCCTAGCCTGCTATTTCATAGACAACTAAATGGATTTCATAGACAACTAAATGGCAAAATGGAGGTTCTTTCATAAAGCTAAAATCAGTGAAAACATCCAAAACTCCGCTGAAATCCTTTCCCCTTCGTCCGTTTGCTCTGCTATTTCATTTAAAAATAAATAATTTTAAAAGCCAAAAATTTTTATAGTGAATTCTGGTATTGCTGCCACCAAAAATATTCTCAGATTTTTTATATTTATTATCATATTGATAAAATTTTTTTTTCGGCCTATTCTAATCCAGAAGTAATTTCTCTTTCCAACAGAAACCATTTGTAATTCGATCATTATCATGATGTTTTCCTTTGTTACAACGCGTCAATTATTTTCATATAAAAGACTGTCCATCAAAACGAGAGCATTTCTTTTTGCTGGAGTGCATATGGTGATTACATTTACTCAGGTATGTCATTTACCTGTAGTTTAGTGTACTCAAATTACATACTCGATTTTTTTCCTATTTCGGTTCACGTCTGTAACCCATAATTTGGTGAATTTGCCCCTTGTGCAGATGGCCTACCGGCTTCTTTGGTCATGCATTCAAATGTGCGACTTCTTCAATTATCTAGTCTATTGTTGAAACGAATTGACAACCAGTTTATTTTGTCCAAACTTTGGTGTTTAATGATGACACAACAGAAATTGAGTTGAAAACTAAGTTAAGAACTAAAATCCACCTTTGCAAATGACATTCATGTGAAAAGAAAGAACACACGGGGTTGGATGGAATCGTGGAACAAAATTAGATTAATTTACTTGTGCGGAAAACAAAAAAATAAACATCCAAATTGATAGGGAAATAAGTCAAACAGGAAATGACATTGTCCAACAAATTGTTTTCACGGACATAATTGATAATTATACGATGTGAAATGATAGCATTCGCACATGTGACCATTGTTTGAGATATTAAACAGTTCTGTTAAAAATATACTTGACTTAAGAAAACATAAGAATACTTAAAAGCAAACCATGTCAAAAAAAAATTCCTGGAAAGTTTGAAAAAAATCAAGTCCGCAACGAATATTAAACCTTTGAGTTATTCAAACATTTTTTTTTGGAAATATAGAGCAGTGGTGCTCACGAGTGACGTCACCAGAAACAAAAATTCAACAACTTACACACACCACAGTACGAACAAGAATTTGTTGGATTTATTTTGTTATGCATTTCATTCGCATGATCTCAAAATCACCTGCAAAGTTGGTATCAGACCTGTACTAATTCGGGTTTTTATGTAAGAAGCATTACCTCCCTCACCCCCCTCGATTTCATCGTATAAAATTGATTTTTTTATGAAATTTGAAAAGTTACGGATCTGCTAATAAAAAAACTAATAGAGCATTGAACCATTTACTTCAATAATTTATTAAGAAAATTAAAGTAATATAGCATTTTGAACGATGAAAAATTTCACCTGCGGCGTAGTTGTTTTCAAAACTTTCACCTGCAGCACATTTTTCTTTAATAGGTCTATAATGTGCGTTTAATTTGTAGATTACATTCGAATAAAGAATCGCCGTCTTTTTAATAAATCTAAATTTCGGAAAAATCCGCCCTACAGAAACTGCATCCGTGTTAAAATTATTTTTGCGATCAGCAAACAAAATGGGCTATGAGCTGAGCACCCCTGATTTCAAGTGAGTAACAAAAATCATAAAACTGCAACAAAATCTTACATATATGTCCATTCCCACTTACATCCTATGCTCAAATAGGCCTCACGTGCTGATTCTGATTACCTTAATTCCACTTCAACAAAATCCTTCAATTATTACTAGTTACTATATTTCTAGATCAATAATACATGCAATTTTCGCTACAAGTCCCATTCACAGAGATGATGATGTCAATTAATTCCACTTGTAAGAAGTAGCATAAAGGATAAAAAGGAGTTAAACGCCTATTTCCTAGGACTATTTCCCTTCAATTGTTATTTTATATCTTCCAATACGTTTGAGTCCAAATCGCAGTGGCTTTCGTATGGCTTGAGCAGCAAAAACAGGATATCGTCAATGGAGAAGGACCGCCTCGAATATCCTTTTCTGATACCGACATTGAACGCAAAAAAAACGAGCACGTAAGCAGTAGGGCTTTGAATCTGAGAATTTTTCCTGGCGATTTTTTTCCAAGTTTATTTTTTTCCCTTTTTTGTTGCGTGCGAGTATTATCCAATATCTACTGGAACATGTGTTTTTTCCATGTATGCGTTACGATATCATTTATTATTATTAGCCCTTTATTCGATGAATTCGAACCCTTAGAGGTTCATTCATTCGTCCCAGTATCCCTTCGTCCTTTTTATATCGCCGTTTATCCCACTTATCCTCAGCTATGTGTGGTATTTTCTGTGTATTGTGCCTTTCAAGCTAGTTGATTGCCTAATTTTCCGTTTTGCTCCTTATATTACTCATGCATAGGTGGATTCGCGATCCCTTTTACCGTAACGTGAGCTCCTGTTATGTCGTTGATGGGTGAATAAATATAGAAGATAGCTCTAAACGTGTATTGTATTATCCTTTATCATCGCTCACTCGTACAATCGTCCTGTATCCAAAGATAAGGAAGCACACGTAGAGACGATGCGGGCGCACATAGAATTTTTTCTTAAACTCCCCTTACCGTTGGTACTATTTTTGTAACTTGTTAAATCGAGCATCTCTCATCAATTTCGCCGAAATAAATGGAATTTTCGTTTCTCAAAAGGATTTTTAGCATAGAAATGCGCTTTTTCACTAATACTTTAACAATAAAATAATTTTTAAATTTTTCTGTCATTTGGGTGGTTGTTTAATGAGCCATCCTCATTAAGTCATTCTTAGTGGAAGTGGGTTGAAAGTAGATCACAAAATTTTACTTTGACAAATAAACAGTCAGACAGAGAAAAGCAAGCTAAATAAAAGCTTCAAAATAAAAATTAAAAAAATTTCTTTGAAATCTAGCAGGTGAGAAATTTGAGGTTAAGAGCAGATGTGATTCGGAAAAACTGCATTCAAATCGGTTGACGAATTTAAACCAGTACCAGGAAGACCGAGCCATGCTCGGAGACCTCAAAATCATACTTTTGCTGATTTTTGGGGAAAAACTAAGTTCACATTATCTTTACAGAGATTTTCCAGAGTTTTTAAATTCCCGACCTAGAAAGCTAGAACTAAAACTAATGCGCGATAACAAAATTTCATAGAAATCGGTTGAGTGGTTATTGAGTAATCGCTGTCACCGATTTTTGAAACGTTGTTTTGAGACACCAGGCGAGGGGTATCGAGGGGAGGGAAAAGTCAGGTTTGTAGTGGAAAAATCGAAGGCCCTTAGCCCGCTTTGTCATACTGTCAAGTTTCATTAAGATCGGACCACCCAATTCGAAGATACCAGGCGAGGGGTATCGAAGGGGAATTTTCTCAGAGGCGAGACCTATCTAGATCGATTCCTTGTCCCCGAAAATCCCTAACCACCCAAGTTTCGTGAAAATCGTTAGGCGGGTTTTCGAGATCGTTTGTGCAGACAGACAGACAGACATTCCTCGTATTATATTATAGGATAACGCGGAAGAGGTCTAAACACAGGAGGCGAAGGAATATCAAGTAAGCTTTCTAAGTAACACAAGTGGTCGGAAAGTGGGTTTCATGCCTTAAATTTGTATCAATTCTTTGACTATGTGGCAACTTGCAACATTCGTTTTGCGCTTTCTTGTTTAACTAGACAGAACCAAAAATTTCAGCTCGATCAGTCGACTGATTATTTAGTTTAAAGTTTTGAGAATAAAGATTGTTTTTTTTTTGCAAAATCAGAAAGTTTTCTCTGATTTTTCTAAGTAAATCAAAGTTGATTTAAAAATTATCAATACTTTTAAACAAAAAAAAAATAGTTAAACAGTCCTATCGTCAGGTTTTTAGATGGGATGAGGTCTGGAATCGCCGTCTTTTTAATAACTCCAAATTTCGGACAAATTTCTGGTTTTTAGATGGAGGGAGGTCTACTAAGACTGTGACGGTGGTACTAAATTCCATGCAAAAGATGGCGAAAAGTTTCATGAGGGTGGTGGAGGTTTGAAAATCCTAAGCCTAAAGATAATATAACTTTTTTTTTCAAAACCGACTTAAACAACTCAAAATAACAACATAATTCAAAAGGTCAACAAATTATTACAAAAATTGGCCTAGTGTTAATTAATTGTAATCGCTTTCAATTTCAATTAAAAAATATTTCCAACCGAAAACAACTCCACTTCGCTATACGAAAATCTGGATTAAAATTTAATTAAACTTCTCAAGATTCCCGTATTAGTTTGGTGAAAATCACTGAGATTAACAATAATTTGCATAATAATCACTTGAGCTGTTTGTGCCCTTTTCTCTATTATTATTACGTTTTTTATCCTTTGTTGATTTAAGCCAATTTTATTTATTTGTTAATTTCCCTCCGATTCTTTTGTGCTTTTAAATCCAATTTAATATTTTCTCCATGTGCTATCATGCACGTAATCTCGGCGAAAAATTTAATTTGATCAAAGAACAAAAACAGACAGTGGAAGTGAAAGGATGAGAAGAATATGATAGTCAGTACTTGGCCTGCTCAAGAAAATCCCAAAAATCGCCGCAAAAATAATTCGAGAGTGGCTTATTTTGGTTTGATTTTCCTAAGAGGGTCATCATAGAAAAAAACGATCATGGGTCCTGCTGGATACCAGAAAACTTTAATGGAGGAGGATTTCAGGTTTTCCTTCACTCACAGTCAGTCAAACAGTCGAGGCGAGTTAAGTTGCCCGGCTGGCTATTTAGCCAGGTTCTACCCATTCAACCAAACAGACAGATATCCGTCCGCCCAAGTAGTATCTATACTGGATACAAGGTGAATGGACGTTGGGAAGATTCAACTGGCCAAACATCATCTCCACCCAAGTCGGTATCATTATATTCCGTTTATATTGTTCTGGTGATGCCCTCCCAGTTGGGCATTTTCGATGTGTAGTAAAGTCGAGAGTTGGCCTTTCATCCCTCGGCCAATTCGGGATATTCCGCTGCAGGCACTTGGCTAAAAGGTCCAAGGTTTACATCTACGATGTTCATGCTGGGATTCACACACAGTGTAGGGACATCAGGAAGCGAAGGGATTCAAGTGATTTGAGAATGGGAAAGGTATGTTTGGTATAGCCATCTATCCACGTTAATAATCGCATCAGAGAGTCCTTCGTGATATCATCAAAGGATGGAAAATCTCGTGCGAATTTTGGTTGGATTGAACACCTGCAGTATGATACGGTAGATTGCCCCTAAAGTTGGATGTTAGATATTTGTTGGTTGGATGATTTTTAGGCTGATGCTCTTAAAACGACTAGACCTCATCCGTTTTTATTAGATCTGATTCTGTGTGATATCCACTTGGATGGAAGGTTAAAATAGCAAATGTTTTTGAGCCGTAATTATTATTAGCATTATTATTATAATTAGTTTTTTTTGTGTTCTAATATTAGAAAATCTGAAAATCCTGCAATGCGTCAGTTTCACTCCATTCAATTTTAGTTACTTGCTGGCCTTACCTTATCTTACGAACGTATTTTATGAGTATGAGCGACTTGGGGTTTATAGAATTTTAAGTGAAATACTTTTATACACACCCTTATAACTGAATACGTAATAGATTTAATTTAAAACAAAAACCGCCTTTTCATATTTTAGTACTTTCTTGTTTCAATACCGAAAACGCTCAATTCCATGAACTCAAATACTCTATATGAGAGCGACAAAATTTTTATGGAAAAAATCCATTCGTATTGGAGAAGGTGAAAGGATTGATCCGATTGGATTTGAATGTCTGGAACAGTTATGTGAAATAATATTCAAAACACATTTCGTCTTTATAAATTTGTCGATACTATTCACCGTTTCCGAGAAAATATGAAAAAAGTATTCCATTTGCACGGGAGAGAGGGGAAGCAGTGGTCCCATTGGATTTTGATGTATGTATAATTTATATAAATTCCTATTCTAAACACATTTCTTAATAAATATTTCAATATGACTCACCGTTTTCGAGAAAATTGCAAAAAACTGTTTCGTTTGTTTGTGGGAGGTGGAAGGAATGGTTAAATTTTGCACGTTCAAGAACTTGGGCCCTTCGAAAAATATAGTGTTAACGTACAGACGGACAGACAGACCGACGGACAGACCTGTGGAAATCAAAATTTTTTGTCATCTCAAACACCTTGGTGTAGTTAATTTTTGTGTCCGACGATTGGTTCGAAGCGTTACAAACAGTATACTAAAACAAAAATGCTATTCGAAAGAAAAATAAGTTTAAATATTCTTATAAATTCAAGTTAAATTCATTGACTACCAATTTTTGCACCCATAAAAAATTTCTTCCGCTTCCGTTTCAAATTCCTAAAAAGCAGATCAATAATATAATTTTAATTAAATCTATTCCAACCAAACCCGAGCAAATTAATACAATTCAAACTCATTCATCCAATAGTATTTAATTTTTTGCCGCAACTCACAAAAAAACTCTTAGTCCACGTTGGAATTCGCAATTATCCTTACAACTAAATAATATCGCATCGCCTTCAGGGCAATAATTGTTCATGAATTCTCGTCTCACAATTTTTCGGGTGGCATATTATCATCATCATACTTTGATACATGGAATAAAAACCACTAAAGAGCAAAAAACTCAGCTAGTAAAAACAGTTTTTCTTGTGTTTTCCCTACTTGTCTCTTATTTTTTCTCGTTTTCGCCTTTGGAATCGAAACAGGAAGAAAAAAAACAAACCCTGATCCTGATACACTTTCACACGTGCTCCCTTTTAGATTCACAGCCAACCGAACTTTGGTAGGTCGCTCCAAACACAATATCGAAACAGGCAGCGCTTAACAAAATTCTAGTCACGTGCGTCAAAAACTTTTTCAATACGCGCCGAATGTGTTTCTTAATCTCAGACCATCATGAACTCATCGCCAGCCATCCCCCTTTCATTTCGCTGTCGTCATTTTTAGCGAATTCTATACGATATACGGAGCTTATCCACGACGACGCCTCAACATTCCCCCGCTCGAAAACATCCATCATCATTATGTCGCCCTCCGTTCAGTTTTGTTTCGCACTGGGATCCATACAGAGGAACCTCTCAACGTCCCACAGCATCCAGGTCCATCCAGAAGATGAGGTGCCGCTTCTCTTGTAACGTGCCGAGCTTCCCTATCCTAGCAACACTCAGTCATATATCTTTGAAGAATCCAAGGAAGAAACACACTGGAGACGAATCTCGTAGAGGTGCCACCTTCGTTACTATCAGGGTAGTATTCTGGAGGAGACACACATGTATGTAGAGATACATCGTATCACATCATTCCTTTCAGATAGCGGACGTTTCACATGTGTTTCAAATTTATCATAATTTTTCGTGAAGCAATTAGAGAAGAATTTGTTCATTTCTTTAACATCTTTTGGCCTCTTGCGAATGATTTTCTGACTTTTGGTATTTCGTTGTGTTTTTTCTCCCTCATAGATCTCATGAACTCGGATTTATTTATTTATGATAGTTATTTACTTTTTTCCGTTCCGTGGAAAAATGATCGGTCTCAATCTCAAGTCAAGGAAATCATTTCCAATCTGTTGCCAATTAAAAAAAGATTTTTCAACAGTTTTAGACAAATTTCAATCCTTTGGTGTGTTACAATTGAATGACAAATAACGAATGTCTTCATTTTGAGCTGTCCTAATCTTTCAACAATGTAAGAAATTACTCATTTGACAGTCCAAGGTTTTTTGTCGTATTAATTTTCTTGGATGTTTTCAGTCTTAGATTATTTATTGCGAATACAAAAAATGTTAAAATTTGCGTTTCTCATCTGTTTATCAAACATTAAAATCCATAGAATTTTAGATAATAATAAAAGACCGCAGAAAAAAAATTTGAAAAAAAATTCTAACTCTAAAACCACTCGACCGATTCTGCTAAAATTTGCGACCACATCTCCAATGGGTAGGGGTAGCAAAAGAAGGAAGGTAAGAACGAGCAGTAAACCATGAAAATTTCTTAAAATGTAAAACAGCTATGGCGAAAAGCGGACTAAAATTAATGAATTGTTTCGGAAAGTAGTACAATAGGTGTGAGAAGGGAACTGGTGGGGTGCAATTTTGGAAAACTAATTCGCGTCAAATAAGTTTTCTATTGATAAGTGAAAACGATCTTCAAATCAATGTAATGGTTTTGAAAATAGCAGACAAGGGGTTATAAGTAGAGGGGAGGGGTGTCTTTATACCCAACTTTTTTTTACACGGTCAGTTTTTCGCAATTTTCAAGGAAACTACAATATCTACAGTGTAAATTAAAAGAGTTGAGTGTAGTAAAAAGAGTGTTCTATGTTATCCGAAACCACATAAGATGAAATAAAGAACTTTATTTGATTCGACAAATCGTGACAAACTGACCGTGTTGGGTGTATACAAAAATTTCAAAGATGGTATATATAATTTATTAATAATTTTTCCGGCATATTAAAAAAATATTTTCAACATTACCGCACCTAACAACTTAATGAAGAAACTCAAAGCATTTTGTTACCAGAAGTCGCCTTTGTTAATGATAAAATCTTACAAAATGTTAAAAATACAAACTGCACGCAATGTAGAGTGGCACACGATGGACTGATCCCTGATATCCGTTTTCGCCTGACAAATAGTTTAACGCCCAAACCCTGAAAAATCACAACAAAATAAAATCTTTTGCATCGACCGCTGACTTATGTCGCATCAAGTGTTGTTGGCCGTCCTAAGGGTGGCAGGTCTTACTTTCAAAGATATAAATTTGAATAAAAGCTCCATTTACGCTTCTATGGGCGAAGGAAGGGACGAAGCTATCGCGTAATATGATCTCAGCAATCGGATGCCATAAATTGTGTTAATTCCTTTTTAAAGATTTCATTCATGGATCATGAAAGCCACACACCGCCGGCTCCAAAACACTCTTTTAATACCTCTGCGAACAGGTTTTCCATTCACTGGAGCAAGTTTCGAAACCAATTTACTCAGTGATTTGTTAGGATTTAGCAGAGGTGGAATTATACGATCATAAAGCAAGTAACCATCAACCATGTAAGAATAAGTCGGGAGATAATCTCACTTACCTGGCCGATTCGACTGCAATTCCAGCATTCGCTGCCATAATGTTTGGCCAAAAAGGCTCCAAGAAACGATAAATCCGCTGTAAAATGAGGGAATTTCAAAAAGTGCGTGTCGTTTTATTAGCAGAACGCGTTTTGTTATCAAAAAAACTCTATTCAATCCCGCGAATTGGTGGAGGCAAATTGATCGAAGTCGTATCTCAGGTAATTGGCATGTGGATTATTGGGTGTTCAGGACGGACGACTGCTTTTCTACGACCAATGGGTGTAAATCGTCGAGGGAAATAAAATCGAAATCTTCGAAATTGCTTGTAATATAAAAGCACTCGCATGTTATTCATCCGATGGACGTGGGCAGTACTGGTCCAATTTAAACGAAAAGTCGTAAATCGCGTGAAAAATTTAAACGACGACTGAATATACGAGTACTCGCAATTTTTCTGAGAAGAAAAGGCGAACTTAGTCCAGCATATATGAAAAATATCTTTGCAGACAGAAATATTATTATGAATGTTGACAAATGATTTATGGCCGCGAGACGACGTTAATCAGTGGCAAAAGCCAAAATAATACGCAAAAATAGTCTGAAATATTTTCTATTAGTAGTGCTAAGGTCATTGTCATGGTAGTATTTAGCGTTGGAATTTACTATGAATAATCATTTTAAAAAACTAAGAATTATGATGAAAAAATATCTACGCCGGCAGGCACTATCTGGCGACAGGCAGACAGATAGGAGTGTCATTAAAAGCTTTTATTTAGCTCGCTATCTTGTCTGTTTGTTTGTCTGTTTGTCTGTCTGTCAGATCAAATCTTGCAACCCAATTTTGACCCACTTCCACTTGTCCGATTGACTTGAAATTTTGCACACTTATATAAGTCCGATGACAATACAATATTTTCACTACTTCGTCCTTATAAGGATAACGGAAGGTCCTGTAAGGATAACGTGATTATCCTTTTCTCCAAATTTTCCGGAAAAAAATCTATCCTGGGGGTTTTTGGGGTCGCTGAATCCGAATCTGTCATTAAAAAGTCAGTAAGGATAACGGAAGGTCCTGTAAGGATAACGTGATTATCCTTTTCTCCAAATTTTCCGGAAAAAAATCTATCCTGGGGGTTTTTGGAGTCGCTGAATCCGAATCTGTCATTAAAAAGTCTGTAAGGATAACGGAAGGTCCTGTAAGGATAACGTGATTATCCTTTTCTCCAAATTTTCCGGAAAAAAATCTATTCTGGGGGTTTTTGGGGTCGCTGAATCCGAATCTGTCATTAAAAAGTCTGTAAGGATAACGGAAGGTCCTGTAAGGATAACGTGATTATCCTTTTCTCCAAATTTTCCGGAAAAAAATCTATTCTGGGGTTTTTGGGGTCGCTGAATCCGAATCTGTCATCAAAAAGTCTGTAAGGATAACGGAAGGTCCTGTAAGGATAACGTGATTATCCTTTTCTCCAAATTTTCCGGAAAAAACTCTATCCTGGGGGTTTTTGGGGTCGCTGAATCCGAATCTGTCATTAAAAAGTCTGTAAGGATAACGGAAGGTCCTGTAAGGATAACGTGATTATCCTTTTCTCCAAATTTTCCGGAAAAAAATCTATTCTGGGGTTTTTGGGGTCGCTGAATCCGAATCTGTCATTAAAAAGTCTGTAAGGATAACGGAATGTCCTGTAAGGATAACGTGATTATCCTTTTTCTCAATTGTTCCGGGAAAAAATATATTCTGCGGGTTTTGGGGTTCGCTGAATACGATTCTCAAGTTAAAAAGCCTGTAAGGACATCTCAAATGTAAAACTATATATTCGAAGACTAAAAAGAACAAAATAAAAAAAATAAAAAAAAATTTTTAAAAAAAGCTTTTATTAAAAAAAATGCACTAAAAAGAAAAAAATAATTTTCTGGACGCTGTGTATCACAAATATAAAAGCTTTTAAAAAGCGAGATAAAGCATAAAACAATAAAATAAACATTTATCTAGCTTTTTAAAAGCTTTTATATTTGTGATACACAGCGTCCAGAAAATTATTTTTTTCTTTTTAGTGCATTTTTTTTAATAAAAGCTTTTTTTAAAAATTTTTTTTTATTTTTTTTTTTACCATTGTATTTTGTATTACGACAAAAATGCGGCATTACGACTTTTTTGCGTAATTTTACTAACTAAAACGTAATTTTACAATGAATTTACTTCATTTTTAAAGTAATTTTCAAATCATTTTCTACAGTGTAGAAACAATTTGTGACAACGTTAATTTGACGATTTAAAAAAAAAGTTCTTTTGTCTTCTTACAGCAAACGCAATCCTATTTCAAGAAAATCTCAAGAACATCAGAATCTGCACCTCCCCAGTAATTGATAAATGTTTTCCCAAACCAGATTTCGATCGACACGTCGTCGTACAAACAGACGCCAGATTCAAAGCTACCACCATCTGTCGACTTTTAAGATATGACCACGGCCAGACGACGGCCGACAAAACAAAACACCAAAACTCAAGGGGCCAAGGACCACGAACGCAAACCAAAAACTCAACTTGAAAGAACGCTACATAAAAAAAATGTTGAAATGTGCGAGAATGCAAAGACCAAAGTCAATGTTTTGGTAAACAAAAATAAAATAACTGAGGAAAAGGATGCCAGGACGCACCAGCAGAGCAGGCAGCGACATATGGTTTGGATATTTGCTAGAGGAAAAACACAACTAGGACATCGCCATCGCTCAATGCATTAAATTGTTGTCGTCATGCGTTTCAACTTCCTTAACTCCCAATTTATTTACAACCGCAGTCTTTTCAACCCTTCGTCGTCCTTCCATCCTGTCGAACAGCACACATTTCAAGTTTACACATTCCCAACGCTGCGTTCATTTTCGACCAAAATGTAAATCGATTAACGATAAAAACTTCAAATGTGTGTTGGTTAACTTTGAAATCAGGACAACAGATTGCTCTCTGACTTTCTCACTTTTGGGCAGTTGCAGTGGACCAACTGCGCGTGATCCTTCGTTCAGATGAATTTTTGACGATTCAACACTATCAAACTAATTGAATTCTTCGTTGATTCGGAGAGTCGGAGAGAGAAATTTCTCTATTTTTGTCGCGATTAGACCAAATTTTATATCGGAAGAGAGTTTGATTATGAGTGCGTAAAATTTTTGATTCTATTGGAATTTCAGATCAAGGATTTTTATTTCGTTAGGTTTGTAGTTTTTATATTATAAAGAGAGGACAGTATTTGTGTTTATTTCTTTTTTGGTCTTTGGTCCCGCTTTTTCACACTTCACCGACTCACAAACTAGCGAACTGGTGCGATAAAAGGTTGAATACTTGAATACAACATTAAGGATTCAAGGACTCCTTTTTACTGGTCGATTTTTTTTATTAGATATAGAGAGTTTATGGAACTTATGGTAAAAGGGAAAAAAATCTCCGCATAGACGAATGCAAGCGTTTGTGCAAAATTAAGTTATTTATATCTGTTAAAATGAATCTAATAGAAAATCTTGTATAAATAAAGGATTAATAAAGGATTTCACTCATATTTTGAGTCATTTCAAAAGTAATATCCATCGAAATACAAACCTAGGTTTTTTTTGTTATCACACACGGCTGAACGCTACCCAGATCAAAAATGATTCAATGGAATTTCGTGAAACTTAGAATTTGAGCTAAGGTTATCATAAGGATTGAGATAAGGAGATAAAGGCTTCAAGTTATTTGGTCTGATTTTTTCTTCTCCCTCCCCTTCTCCCTCCCCTTCTCCCTCCCCTTCTTCCTTTTTTTTAACGAATTTAGTTTCAACACTGCCCACTTAATACATTATCAGAATATCGACACCAAAAGTGGAACGCATTATAAAATTCTACAACCGTGGCAAAATATTTAACCAAAGTGCCACGTGACCCTCTTTACGAAATTGGTTTTTTTTCTAATTTCTTTTTTTCGCTCACCAAGCGATAAATTGAGGAATAGTTAATAAAGGAAGTCAGCACTTCGATCCTTCATTTAAAGTTCTTTAAATAGAAATAGATAAAGGAGCGAATAAATTATGTAAAATGCAAGACGAGTGACGATGAAAAAATGAAAACTTTATACATAGGCAAGGGACACAAATGAAAAGAATCCTTTATACTCAGTCTGATTGCGATGATAATGAGTTAAAAGCTGTCGAAAAGCGTTCTCTCTGCCACCATCCTCTTTATTAGCATTTCCCACATTTTATATCGGTTAAGGCCATACTAGATTCAAAGGAAAACGTCAAGGATACCAAAGGACTCTTAACTTGTATGGATGGAAGCAATTTTCCTCAATTTGATAAATCGGCTTAACTGCACGTGTCTGATATCATATTGAATGGAACTCATTGCTGATATTATAAAGGGCCAACGTAGGCAGACGATGTACCCGAAGGGGTGCACACTTCCGCCTAAATGTGTTCGATAAGAGATCCATCTAAAAACCATGCGAAATCACACAATGGATCTGAAAATATGCTAGACGACCGTGTAATGACGTACGTAAATGTATGAAGTGAAAAGAAAATTGTCCCAAGTCCATCACAGTCATCAGAATATCAAGTACCCGCACTGTAGTTAAAGATTCTGAGGAGATTTAGTATGCGATATTTTTAGAGTACTTCCACCAGTAAGATGAAAATTACCTAATAAAACCAAAATAAATTTTAAACAAGAAAATTAAAAGAAAGTATTTGGTTGACCCCTACTGACAGCAGTTACACCGATTGATAAAAACTGAATCAATTCAGTAATTTACCCAAGGCGACTTTTTTGCACGGAAACCGTGATAGAAAACACTTTCGGTCATCCAGTGCCGATTCTATGGATCCCAGCCTATTCTCCAGACCTGACAAAAAGATAATATCATCTTTTCTACTGACCCAATATACGAGCACTAATATAGACTCTTATAATTATTGCCAAAAGCTACGAATATGGCCTGATTTTTCGGCTACCTCTAGAAGCTCTAAATAGACCGATTTGCAAAAATTTTGGCACTCTTTTCTCTAAAGTCCACAAAATTTCCTTTGCCTAAATCAGCTGCAGCCACTATTCTCTGGTATTAACAACACTGCCAACCGTTTAAATTGCTATCACGGTCTCTGCTATTAATAACAAACCCCCTCCCCGACCCTTTTTGTTATGTTTTTGGTCGATTTTTCGTAAGGGTTTTAACATTGCCCTCACACTACCGCAGACTCTCCTGCCTCTAAATTTGTAAAGTGTTTTTATTTTTTATTTTAAATGTTATGAACTACCGCTAACCAGCCCACCATCTACTGGTGCAACTACCCTATAGTAAACTACATTTTAGTTTAAATGAATATGAGATTATGTACCTTAACCCTTCGGCTATTGTTGAGATGAAAAACCATGAAAAGTTCAATGACGAAATGACATGACGTCAAAGTTGAGAGCTTGTTGATGGTGATGATGTCTATATAACGTGCTTAGGGCACAAGAATAATCTGAATGCGATGAATAATCAGAATACGTGCCCATAATGTGTATGTGAGCCCGTGCGAACATCTTTAAATCCTTCCCTTAATAACTTTGCACATTTACCATATAAAGGTATAAAACTCTATCCTTTCAGCAGCAGCGCCCACCCCATTCGCCTTTTTCGCTTCATTCATTTTATCTTGTTCTTGTCAACGAATATGATCTTAATCCATGGAAACTGATTCGTCTTTGTCCATCATCCCCAAGGACTCTATGGCAGGAGCAATGGGAATCTACAAGGATGATACGCTGCTGCTGTTTTTGATGCCTCGCCATGCCAGCAATCCTCATCAGAATCTTGATGAGCGTGGAAATCATTCTTAGCATCAGTAATCAACATCAACTCAGCGCAACGACTAAGGACGATTGAAGCTGGAATATAAGCGCGTGCAAAAGGAGTGTTATTTATATGAATGGTTATTATAAATACTATAAACATCCTGTACTCATATGCAGAGATAAAGGTGCCTCATGTTAGGTTGATTGGGTTGAATGTTGTAGCATGTTTTCATGGTTTGTGGGCCAACGGCAATGTCGATGGTGGCGCACTTCTTGATGAAGATGACGACGACGGTGTTGATGGAACTAGAGGCAGTTGCGACTGTGAAAGAGCCATCCCGTCATCAAATAATTTCATAATAGAGTTTTGATGTGGCAATTGTGTTTACTGATTATATCTTGCGAGTATATACCATGATCCCAATATGAAATCCCAATCCCATCTCTACACGCGTGCCAACATTAAAATTATGTTTCTTCCCGGTTGCCGGTTTTGCTTCCTCTTTCATTTTTTCAACCGGAAATTGACAAGATTCCAAATTCCTTTTGTTCTTACACAGGATTATCAATATTTGTATATAGGTATTTATAGCGAAAGACATTCAAAAGATTTCGAATTGTTTCGACATTATGTCACCTGCAATGAGAAACATAAAAGGATTGTAGTTACCCGTTTCAATGATGAGTTGGTAAGTAGCTGCTTTGTCTTTTGATAATATTTTATGTTGTCAAATAATCACAAATACGAATTCTGTAAAAAAAAAATCTCTAGTTTTTTAACTTCCTTCGGAAATTGAATTTTTACAGTCTTTGTGGTACTGACAATTTGTATTTAACAAAAAGTTTTGTTTCAAAATGCTAAAAATATAACACGGAGATTTAACAACGGGAGAAATATTTATTATAATTAAAAATGTTATAATAAAATGCGTCGCAGGCGATTTTATTTAAATAAAGACACCATGAAGGTAGAAACTTATGAAAAAATCACGCCGCCGACAAAATTTTTCGTTTTCAAGATTAAATAGAATAATCCGAGACAAAAATAGATCACCCTAATTATGGTCACCTTAAAAATGCATCAAAAATAATGAACGTCACCATAAAAAAATTATGAGTAGAGAACCTGTACTAAATGATTAGAGAGCTTGTATGCCATAGTAGTTAAGCGGTCATTGAAAAACGAGCGCGAATATTTCCTAAATTCTCACAAATTTTTTTTTAAATCATTTCAGGGAAGAAAATGCTATTGAACAAGGTCAATTCTTCGGGAAAATTCGATAACATCTCGTAAGGACACAGCAAATTATTATCACGAAATTTCTGAAGCCGCTAATCACATTTTCAAATGCCAAATTTTGAAATTTGTACCCGAAGGTCCTGGAATTTTGAACGTTGCTGATCAGTAATTTAAATTCAAAATTCAAATTTTTTTTACTGAAGGTCCTTTAATGATAACGTTGTTTTCTCAAATGCTGTTAAGAAAATAATATTCAGATTTTTTTTCAGAAGAGAAAAAAACATTAAATTTAATATCAGGAAATTTTAAAATTATTTCAACACCACCACACCATAAAAAAGAAATATTTCATAGCTAATTTCGTGTACATATTAATTCGATAATAAATGGAAACAGATTAATAAGTGTTGAATTTTTCACGTTTATTTTCCACATCAATTTTATGTTGATGTGATTGCGTTTTTGTTCGAAAAAAAGGAAAAAAAATTAGCTGGAAAAAATCCTGAATAATATTTCCATCAGAATCTTATTATTCTCAGCGATTTATCATCTCTTAACAATCCAATTTGGGTGGTTATATCCAGAATTTCTCGTGCTATGGGAATCTTTCAACATAATCCCTTTGGATAAGAAATTTGCATAAAGGAAATCCTCAAGTTGCGTACATTTTTGTTGGCTCCTGATATTCCACCCGCTACTGGTTATATTCAGTTCAGTTTAACAGATCCCGATACCACCATAGTGTCGTTAGTCCGTTCAAAGCCTTCCACCGTTCATCGTTGCTCGTTATCAAGGATGTCTTGTTGCTTGTTGTCGTTGTCATCTTTTCCAGTATACTGTTGTCATGAAGGATGCTGTATCAAAACTCACCGCTCCAGATAGTGTGGGGATAATCCTCATCGACCCCAAATTTTGTCCACAACTCATAGCGGAGGGAATTTGATGCTGGGTCCAAACTAAAAATAATATTCTGGAAAAATTCCATCCATCATTGAAACGGTAGTTCAACACGAACAGCTAACCGCCCTTTGCATACAGAAATTCGATGATGATAATGGAGAAAGTCCTGCAGGCTAACCGTCACGGGTTTTTTTGGTCCGCTGCATCAGAAAAGTCCCTAACCTCGTGAATTCATACCTATCGCACTTTATCTAATAGAAAGTGTCCTTTTTCCATACACATGTCCTGCCGGTAGCTGCCAAAAATCACGAAAATCACAAAAATCACCCACCGATAAAACTAAAAGCGAATGGGAGTATGCCTGATGGATTGTCCTAGAGCGGTAGTTGGAGTTTCCAATGGTGGTAGTCGATTTAAGGGAAGATTTGCTAAACAAGTCTGACCTGTAACCTGTAGTGTTCACCGTTATGAAAAATGATCCACGTCAAATGAATTTGTCGTTCACTTTCTCGGTTGTTTGTCGAGAGTTTCTAGTCGACATTAAATCTCAAAGACAGAAAACAGGATTATGAGCAGGACCCAGGACTAACAACAACGTTTTGACATCTATAGGAGAAAAAATATATATAAAAAAAAGTTTGACATCCAAAAATGTTAGCCTCTAATGGCAAAATAACACCAAAAAATGGATCTTTGCAATATTGAGTGGGTGGAATATGCATGAATATCAACGCAGCAAAACAACTCTGCCATTGAATAAAATATCAATGACAGGATCAAGAGTATCACAACAAAACGTCATGAAGGAACACAAGGAGTATAAGGAATAACAACAACAAAGACAACAACAACTTAACAAGACTAAAAACTTGTAATTCCCGATTTGCTTCGGGAATTTATAATTTTCCCATTGGTTGAGTCAGATTTTTTGGGGGATGATGGAGTTCTGTTCGTACTCCTGGTTAAACTTCTTAGTTTGTTCATTGGTTGGAGAGGATTTTATCGGGTGGTCTGAATGGGGCATGAATAAAGGTTACAAAATATCACAATTTTTGTTGGTTGAAGGCAGATTTTCTTCGTCTTGGTATTCTGAAAACGCAAGTATTTCCATCCTGTAATCCTTGACACGATTTTGTGGTTGTTTCGACCTTAAGTCTTTTTGGTATAAGCTTTTTAAGCCCTTTTGATTGTTGGTTGCTGGAGGATTTCGGCCTTTTATACACGGCAGTGACTGATGCGAAAGGTGGTTTTTCCTACAAATGGCAAAGATTTTCCCGTATTTTAGTGTTGGTCCTTTAGGTTTACTTTTTTTCTAAGATTTTGATCACAATAGCATTGAATTTACGTACCGAAAAAATCGTCTTTGCAATTGATCAAAGAGTTTGGAGAAAAATCCAGAATTGTGAGCTTTTCACATATAAAAATCAAATTTTAAATATAAAATATTCTTCCATTTTCAAAGAGCAAATGCCAGCTTGGTATCTCACACATCACGGTTTTCCAACCATCGTCGCCCTTTCGATGTTCACGAATGAAGTTTTAAAACGCAATCAAAATATCTTGGCAACAACCCCTTCTCCAAAATATGTAATGTATTTTATGGATCTAAAATAACACTTATAGATAACTGAATAATACATAACCCCGTCTATAATTTCATAGCACTCGTAATTTAAGATCATAATTCAAATTGAAGGATCAAGAATCTTTTGTGTAACCAAAAACTAATGCGAGTAAACCGAAAGCAAATAATTTTATGCCCTGCAAAAGAATTGATTTTAACCCTTTTTCCTTTTCGCTAACAAATTCTTTCTTAGGACACACGCAGGATCTGCCACCGTTATTTTCTTTTTACCAATGTGTGTCTAGGGTGTAAAAGTATTCGCATTCGACGTCTTCTTAATTAAGTCACAAATTCCCCCTAACAGCGCCTTTTCCAGACAATGGCGAAATCCAAGAGAATTAGCAAACAATGGTTCCCCAAAAAATAATAGAAATTAGGCAAACGTTGGCGCATCCCTGTTTTGAAGTTTTTTGGTGCCTGCAAGCACTGCAAGATGTCAAATCCTTACTCAAAAGGACGACCAAAGAAGCCGCGTTCTCGCAACTTAAACGATTTGAAAAGACATTATTTTAATTTTGTTCCTTTGGTTGCTACGTCCTGATGCTATTTATGTTTCCTTATGCAGTCGCACTACAGTATCTACGCTTTATTCAATCTAAATTTATATTCTTCATACCTTTTTCTGTGTGAATTTGACACGTATCCCTGGAGATTTTCAAGGGGAATCGCTAATGACTTGTTTTTCATGTGAAAATTACGACACCCTCGGAAGCTTTAATTTTAATTAAGTGCCACTGTTCATTTTCTTCAGTCATCTCAGCTTCGCTACCCCAACAACCGATATTCCAGAACCTCCCAAACAACGTCAGAACCAATCTCAGAACTAATTTCACATCCCGAAAATCCTTCGACATCGTCATTTCTTGTGGTTTAGATTTAGCAGATCTTATTCAGGCCAAAAAGGATTTTTTTTATTCGCCGGTCGGTCGGAGGTGTTTGCGTAGGTTTGGCATTTAAGGACGACAAAATATGAACTTGATACGAAATTATTTCAAAGGATTTCAATCTCTTCTCCTTACAAAACATCTACGTGTGTAATCAGAGCGAGACGATACTGTTTTCTAATTAAGTTAATTTTGTTTGGGTTTCTTTTACAAAAAATATGTGTTGAGAGAAATCGATATTTCTAAGATAATCTTGAGGATGTGAATGTCAAAAAAGCAAATCAAAGTTAAACAGAAAAACTGAAGGAATATATAAATTTTTTAAATCAAAAAACAGATACTTGATTTTTACTCAAGATTAGATCGAGTATGAGATCTTCGATAATATGTTATAAAGACATCTTCAAAAAGTTTTTAAAAGAAATGGCGCGCCAGAAAATATCCTTAAAAATTACGAAAAGTTTATATCCTTAAACCGCATTTACTAAATGTGGCCTAGTTTAAAAAAAAAATCCTAAACTTTTTCAAGAAATCAACCTTAAAGTAATGGAGCCCCCTTAAAGTATAGAATATTTTTGAATTTAAAATTTTTCCTCACATCAAAACATCCTTGATATGTTACTAAAAATGCTAATTTTCCATTCATTTGAATAAATATCGAAAAAGAGGCAAAAAAGCGAACCCAAAACCGATAGAAAATAAAATGATTTAAGCGAAAGAATCGGAAACGACTTCTGGAACATCACATCAAAAGTTGAAACAAAGATGCCAAATAAAAATTCCATATGCTCCAATAAACGTTCCTCGCACCCCTCGCAAATTTCTTTGTGTTACCACAATCATGAAACGGGTATATATATATAGGTATATATATTGTTGTAGAAGTCCTTTAAATAATTTTCTTCCCTTTTCCACAAAATCAAAAAAGGAGTATACGGACTCGACTCAACTGATGTAGAGCAGCTCCATAAGCTCGTAAACGACGACAAGAACAAAATCGATTTGAATCATATGGCGCAGTTTACCGAGCACTTTTATATTTTTATGAAAAAATTCTATTCGAGCATTTGAAGGGGTTGCAAGTTCGATGGAAAATAAATTTCCATGTGGGAGTTATACAACAAGGCACAATTCATATTTATATTGTATAAAAATCTATCAAAATACACGCGCATATCTATGGCGGTTATTGATATATAGATTTGCATAAATATAATAAGGGTTCGGGAAAAACTGCACCAATAATGCAAACATCAGAAATTGACGTTATTTGCATGACCGATAAATTGAGTGCTTGTTGTTACAATTGGCTTTTCAAGTAAATAAAAGAGTCAAAAGTACAAAGAAAACGGCGACTTCTTAAAATTACCTCCTTCGAAAGGTACAAAAATATGAACGTTGCGAAACAAGGGTGGCACTGCGAAAATCTTTAAACATACGCGGCCATAAAAAATGGAAAATCGACTGTTATTTCCATTTAGTTTTATTTTATTATTTTTGCTATTGAAAAAGCTGTTTCTTTCAAATATTGGTGGTCCACACTAGGTTACTTTTTATTGGATTTTTTTTAATAGATTAAAGAAATTCGTTTCCGTATTTTAAATCTGAAAAAAATTGTCTGGGAAAAGTTCAGGAAAAACATAACAAAAGCTATAATTGCCAGCAATTATTGGAAACCCGTATGGTGAATTAACTGAACAGTTTATCAAAATTCCACTTTGAATTCAGACTTTCCAATAAGATTTTTTAAAAGTTGTTCCAATTGGACTTTGATGTATGGAAGTTTTATGTAGAATCATATCCTAAATAACTTTTGTTCTTGAACTTTTTTGATAAGATGCACCGTTTTTGAGATATTCACAAAAAACGTTTTCGTTCGTATGGGGGTTACCCCCCCCCCCCCCCCCCCCTACTGGTCCATTTTTGCCCATTAACGAACTTAGCCTCGCATTTTACGAAAAACGAATCTGCGCAAAATTTCAAGTCTCTAGCTCAATCCGTGCGCCCGCAATCCGCGCCACAGACAGACGGACGGACGGACAGACGGACGGACATGCTAAATTCAACTTTTTTCATCATTCTAAACACACTGGTGTAATTCATTTTTGTGTGCGATGCCGGGATCTTGGCGTTACAAACGGTAAGGCAAAGTTAATATACCCTTTGGTTTCACCATACGGGTATAAAAATCCGAAAACCTATCCCAAAATTTTGACAAATTCCAAAAAAACCACTAAAAAAATTTGAAAAAATAAAGATATGTCTAGAGAATGAGCAAATTTTCTCCTTTATATTAAAATATCCTTCGAATAAAAGTTTGATAAAAATTATCTTCTCCGTTGCTCACCCTGTAGTTTTTGCTTAGATTGCCAATCGTGAACAGAATAATAACATTTGTAAGGCATTGCAACTCATCAACAGCAGAGGCTATGTTAACAATCTTGACGTCTCTAACCTTAGATCTTCTCGTCTTCTACTTCTTTTCCTTTGGGGTGACAATCTTAAGATGCCGCTCCACATGAGAGTAAATACGCGAATAACTCTCAAAAACTCTCGAGAGTTACTCGCAGGAGGTTGTCCATTTGAGAGTTAATTTCGGCGATTTTTCTCTTTTCAAGGCCATTATCTTGATGGAGGAGCCCGCAGTCCCCATGAGAAATTGTTTGATAGTAAGTGCGGAATCGCTACGACGGAATACTTGGAGAGGCACTGTCCTGGCTGGTGTGTGAATGTGGATGCCTCAAGATAAATTATTCTGTGTCGATCTAACCATTCGTTATTTTCGGAATGGAAATTTATTTTCGGGATCTGATATTATATGGTGCGCAAAGTTAAACAACTTAAAAGTAAATTGCCCTTTGTGTATTTGGCTTAAAGGTATAAACAAATTAGTTTTTTTTTGTTTTTCTTAATTACTTAAGGTGGTTATGTAAAATTTCTACACACCTTACATGTGAACAAATTCGTGTAGCTCAAGTAGTATCTATAAATAAATATCTAGAAACATAAGAGTAAACTCACTTGTTTGTGCAACGTTTTGGGTCATGAATGAATTAAACTTACCACAAAGGTATTTTACCTTTCCTTGATGGTGAGTCTAATTAAACTCAATAACATTTTCAAACAATTTTTTAAATTTCAATTAATTCAATTTCTTCGTTGGGACGTAAACTTGCTTTCCAAGTCTGATACCAAATCTGATACCAAGTCTGATACCAAATCTGATACCAAGTCTGATACCAAGTCTGATACCAAGTCTGATATTGACATTATTCTCATTCGCACGTTTACAGTGAGTAAGGTCGTAATTTTCTCGAAAATGGCTCGAGAAATCAACAAATATTACATGCTCAAATTTTTAATCTCTTTGGAAAACCACAAATTCTTTTAAAAAACCGCATCGACCACCCAACCTCCTCGAAAAAAATTGCCTGTAGTATCTTCTTCCTCCACTTCCATTATTAGCCCGCCTATTTTCTTCTATAAAATTGAGGTTTTTAAATTTTTTTAATTAAAATGTTATTCAAAGAATTTTGAATATGTAAAATAAAACTGTTTATAAAAACAAAGAAAAATTGACGTGTGCGAATACCAAGTAAAACTTCAATAAAAAGAAATCGTTACAAAATGTATTACTTTCGAAATACGAATATTTTTCCGAAACGTTTCATTCATTTTTGTTGTTTTTGATTTTTTATTTAAACCTTATATTGCAAGTATATTAGGATTCAGGAGGAGAAAATATTTTAAAATCAAATAACTTTGAAACATTATTTCAAGTTGGCTTATTGCTTTTTCCGTGTTTCGAAATGTTCATGGACGTTGAATTTTTCTATATGTGAGGTTTTTTTTTTTCATTGAAACTTTGAGAAATTCCAACTGTTGGCGGCTATAGCTAATATTCTTTGCGATTTCGTTTCTTCATCTTGTATAAAATGTATACGTTTTTGCGTTCTTTCTATCTTTTGCTGTCCTATTGCTTTTTTTTTTGGTCTCTTCTTATGGTGAATAATTTTGCAATCATTTGCTGTTTTATGCGAAAAAACAACTCCGAATGACACAAAAGAATTCCATACAAGCCTAAAATGTTAAATTTAAATTTTTTTCCTCCATTTCTTCCATTCGAGGCGAAAAAAGACTAAAATTTGCACAACTATTGCAGGAATCGGGAGTATCTACATAAACCTTGAGACACTACGCAACCTACTCCTGACGGATCGAAAGGGTCCTCTGACTGGTCCCCTAGGCATTGTTGGATAATTCCGTAGGGCTGCAGATTTTGCTGAGCGGGAATGTTGCCTAGAATTTTTGTTGCTTGCCTTCTCGTGGAGGCATGGAATTCATTCTTACTCGCGTTTTTTTTTATTTGTAGTACTCACAAATAGCTACTATGCAGGTTTCCACAGTCGCCCATATATATAGATTTTTCCGATTCTCGCTGTATTGTCTGCCAGCATCCCACACAGGATTTTGGGTAAATGATGAGTAGTCGTCTCTGTTGGAAACATTCGTCTATATTCCGCTCCACACTACTATGGGAATGAAAGATGAAACCAGTAGGACAAGAAAGCATTTTGTATGTACGTCTTTTTGACAGGATAAAATGAAACATGAAACAAATAGTTGAGCTTAAGAGGAAAAATTTGAAAGTCTAAAACTTTACAACCAGTGTCGGTATTTTATCTTCATGGCTCCCGCCTTCAAGGTCCTCCTAGAGACTCTGTTGCTGCGCTGCCCTTCGTGAGCAAAACGAAATCTTGAGAAGCTCATCCAGAGACAGCCGGTTGACGGGCAATCATAAATCATCTCAGACTTTATCCACTGCTTGACTATATCTGGATTCATCCCATTCCATCGACAACATGAGAATCAGGAATTCCCTTTCGTCTGGACGAAATCATTCCCAGGGCAAACGTGTTGAAGCAGTTAAGCGAGATTCAAGTGGAATTCTTTTACTGTCGGTTGTGTGGGGGAGGGGAGAATAAAAAGGGAGACGCGACAACTTTTTTATTAATCATAACTTGTCTTATTCAAATTCCACCAAATTAAAATATAAGACAGGATTTTTGACATGTATTTGTAAATGAAAAATATTAAATGGTCGGGTAACTGCTGCTGTTGAATCCTTGGTGGAACGCGATATTAGAAAATTTTCAGCAATTGTTCTTAAGAAATGAAACTTATGAATAATTCAGTCGAGAGATTTTTGGAATATCACACTTTCGGTTCTGTTTAACTACAATTATCATCCCTTAATAACATTTCGAAATCACAATCATTCGTTGTTGGAGGTTTTCTTGATCTTTTTTGCCCCTTTATTCGTTAGAAATTAAGATTATTTGTTAGAAATTGGAGATCAATTTTGTATTTGATATGCATAAATTTGGTCCGGGGTAGGAAATGCTTTTTGCTGTCTGAAGTTGTAATTTTAATAAACCAAGTAACAGTAGAATGAAATTGGACTATTTATTCACATTTCGGTTTTCTTTAAATTGTTTTATTCAAAAAAAAATGTTTTTGACTATGAATTACATTTTTAAACATAGGTTTTATTAAATGTGAAGCAAACTAAGGGTTATTTGGGTAAGCGATATTTGCGTAATACCTGCAGCTGGATTTTCCCTTTTGAATTTTAAAATTCTGAAACCAAATTCGTGATTAACGACATCAAAAACCTCTTAACGCCAATTTTCGCCAAAAAAAAAAATGTTATTTAACCAAAGATAGGAAGAAAGGACCTTAACCAAAGATAGGACCTAGTGTAATCCATTTTTGGCCCGAATTATCTCTGTATGTGCAAAACTTTTGAAACCCTGAAAAAATCCTCAGTAAATATGCAAGACATGCTTCTCTATGGCTGGGTAATGCTGTAAATCTCCTTTTCTTGCCTGCGGCGCATTTTTCTTTGATTATTTTTATGCAGTTTCAGTTGTATGTGTTTATCAAATATGAAAGGTATGAAAAATTGAATACCATTTCGCTTCAAACTGTGTAGCCTGTAATTTAAAACATTGCATCAGACTTTATTTTAAATAAAATTGGCGTGCGGCGCATATTTGTAGCGACAAAAATTTTCCTGCGACTTCTTTTACTTTCGTTTTTGAATATAAAGTTTGTAGTTTTGTTTCAGATAATCTTTCTCGCCCCACGGCCCCTTTATCAGCGCTTGTCTTGTTTTATAATAACACAAAACAAATATGGTCACCCAACTTTTAAGATTTATTGCCTCAACTCGATAAAGCTTTTTTTTAAAATACATTACAAATCATAAAAAAAAGTTAAAAAGATTAAATTTATTAAAATAATCAATAAATCATATTTCATCAGGTGAAACGCTTTAATTAAAATAAAACCATTCTTAACTAATTGTAAAATAAGCGATGCTCCATTAACTACTTATTTACAATAAACTTTTTAAAACCTACATTTCATCCTTCTGTTAAGGTATATGGATTTTCCATTCCCTCCTAGTACAGGCGCGCACTACTTGCTTCTTTCTACTAACATCTACTTCGATGCACGCTGAAATATAGGTTTAAAGGTATTTTAAAAACTGAAAGTGCACCATTTTGCTTGCTTGCCAATGCGGTGCGCGCCTGCATTTACATCGCCCACTTGTCCCATTTTCAAAGATATAATCGAGAACGTCCCACTTCAGCTTCATTTACTCCGGAAAATTACAACAAGTGCTCGCAACCATGAGTAGTTTTCTTGGTTTTTCTCGATATCTCACAGGAAATGCAGTGAAATGAAAATATGGTAGGAAAAAGGTATCCACAGTGGAACAACGTTTCTGCCGCACCCCCACCAAAGGAAAGTTAATTTTCTGAACTCGATTAAAACAATTCAATATAAGTTTGATGCGTTAAGTCTCTGCAGCATTCCACCCCAATCAGACTAACCATCCCTTTACTTGCTTCATTGAACTCACCCTTAGTTGAATTTGCCCGTTGGCAGTGACTATGACGCGATATCGATTATTATGTGTAGTGCAGCTCGGATCAATCACAGGAGCGAGCGGAGTCCTTTTTCGTTACTTTACAACCAATACACCCCTCGGTATTTCACCGTAAATAAATGAGGGGAACTGCAGAAACTATGAAACCGTCCGTCGACGTTGTAAATGCACACAAACAAGCAATGGAAGGTTGGATACTGTAACAAGAAGGATTCATCGAAACAACATTACGCCGTGGAATTTATGAAAAGAAATTCTTATGTCAATATTTGGAGTTTATGTTGCATTCAGAATCAATTTTTTCCTTATTGCTTACTTTATTTTTATTCGATATCACGTTAGACGAACACAGGCTGTATTTGCTGCCATTTCCATTCCCATTCGCGTTCAATCCATGGTTCTGGAGGATCATTTCAAACGACTGTTCCTCTACAATTCCGGATAGAATGGATGAATGTTTGCAAATGTCGTTGGATTACGGAATTAATTTATTTACAATAGTTGGTCTGGTCCAAGGATCAATAAGGACTTTCGGAAATAAAATGAATTAATTCGTCCCAGCCAGAACTGTGGAAAGGGAGTGCGTTCGCGTCCATTCGTCGTTATATTTGTAAAGCAATACTTTTTGCGTACTGGAAAAATAAGGGAGTGTATATTTAGTCGTTTACCCCAATATTATTGTATGATTATGGAAATTGCATTGTTTTGATCGGTTTATAGCGTACAGCTGCCCGTAAAGACATCTGTGCGAGAATAATCAGTTTTAAGTGTTCGGTTTCACTTCAACATACGGAAAAAAATCCCATCAAAGGATTAATTTTCATTCAATTATGGAAGAGTATGACTAAATCAAATTAATGAAAATGATTTTTTTAGAAAAATATTTTACGTGATTTTTTTTTGAGCCTTAAAGACGTTAATGTCGATATTTTTGATTTTGTATTTCAAATTGTTGTTCTTAAATCATAAAAATACCAATATTTTAAAGGAAAAAAAGTTCCACGCATTATTTTGTTAAATGTCCAAATAATCCATGTAAAATTGTAGGTGCAGGCAGCAGGAAATGAAAATTGATGCGAAATTAGGATTCAAAAGGCCCAGTCTTTCCTCAAAACATGCAAAAGGTTTCTACAAAATTTCGTCTAAATCGAAATTGGCATGAGAGATCTGTGGAAGTATGACGACAGTACTAAACTCCATGCAAAAGTTGAAAAGATGAAGGGAAAACTTTTGAAAAGCCTAAAATTAGCTTACGCCCTTAAAAATAAAAATAAATAAAGAAATTAAAAAATAATTCGACGACGCTTTCCAGAAAATGACTCAACGGTTTTATTTGAAAATATATTCCTAAGTGTTTCTCTCCTGTTGCACGACAGTCCCCAAAAATTTATTACGCGTCTTAAAATGTCTACTCAAGATTTGATGACACTGCAAAAATGCATTTCAATAACAGTCGAGAAGTATAACATGAGGCATGCTTAAGTATCCAAACAAAATTATAGGAAGTCAGAATTAATTTCCCAACTTTGACAATGTTTGAGTATTTTTCCTATTCCTGGCAAGCAGCATAAATTTTCCACGTGACATGGCCGCGTGTGGCATTAATCATTTAAAAAAACCTGAAATTAAAAAGGAGAAGTATTGAACGCACTTCTGTGATAGTTTCATAGAAGGGCTTTCCTGAATATCCTGCGTTCGCCTGCTACCATAGGAAGAAGGATAATTGGGTCTGATGGTGATGGGGTTCGGAAAAGTGGCGTCAATTCTGACAAATCAATCACGTCGACTCGTCATCAATCATGCACCGACTGTCAGCTACTTGTACACAAAAATACCTTCCAGCAGCCACCAACAAAAATTGCGAATAGCCGCCACCCTTATGATTACACCACTGGAAAAGTCGCGACGGACGCGTTTCTATCGCATTTCACTGGTTTTTCAATACATTTTTCACGGTGGCGCAACGTTCGATGAAGTTTCCCCCATGTTGTCTTTACGGGCATCACTAAACGCAAGGTTAGAAGAAAAGTTTTAAGCTCGGTGTGATATACATGATATTAGACCAAGTTTTGCTCTCTCCTATTTCCCCTACACTAGGGCACCTGATTCAAAATTTCAGCTTAATCGGTTGCGAGGTTTTTGAGTTTTTTCCTTTCTCTGGGACAAGAGGCTCAGAGTGACGTGAAGAATTTGTCACAAATCACTAGTTTTTTCATTGCCTGGCGCGGAACTTTCCACCCTACCCTCCTTGACAAAAACAGTCGCGAGGCATTTAAGGAAGAAAAGCAGATCAATTGTTCACTGAATCAATTTTACCCTTGAAACGGATCAAATTCATTCAATTAAGCAGGAAATTTTTAAAGAGCCAACAATTTTCTTCAATTTTCTCTAATTTTCTGATAGAAATTTGGAGCTAAGGAACATAGACTCATTGAAAGACAATAAAAGGCGTTTTGCGGAGCCTTGTTTTTCCCGATTCAGTCGACATCGACGTTGTCGGTCGCTATGACGTCCGTCGTCTTTGTCACTGGCATTTGTCTCCTTACACACCACACCCTTTCATCCGTAAAAACCAGACAGACAAACAGACAGATATAAAATATCGTTGGGAGATTTATAACGGCGAATACCACACCGTATACTGTCACCCCATTTACGCTATCCTGGCCATGGTTACAGGATCGAGTTGCGTCCTCTCCTTAAATTACTGAATCCTAGAGTAGACTAATGGCTATACATGCATAGCAGGAGCATAGGCAAAGTATCAAATTGCAATTAATGTCAGAGCATAAAAGCTTACACGAATGAAATATTGGAGCTTTAGCGTTGGGGCTATATGCGCATTACATCATCACCATCACTGCCGCACCGTCACCAGGATAATTGAGGGAATAAACGAACGGCTAGCAGTTTCGAAGATGAATCCAGGGTGGTTATGGGCAGAGAGGTTGCTTCCAATTTTGAAAACTCGCCGTATGCCACTTGAGGAAAATGTGTGTACCGTATTTCAAAAACCATTCGTATTTCAACAGGCTTCTCAGTCCTTATAGTTTTTTCACCACTTATTTCTTTTTTATCCATTTAGTATCATGTGAACGCTGATCCCCTTTCACGCTGCTAGTTTAGTCCAGTTCAGAAAAAAAAAATAAACCGGAAGCGAGGACATTCTAGATAGATAGACGAATATGGGAAATGCGCACTTTGGTGAAAGATAAATAGCCACCGAAAGGTATTGGAACTTCGTTAAAAACACAAAACCCTGAAAGATAGATAAAATTTACTAAAAGCATAGCGTGATCCGAAGCTACCCTTCGACCCCTTAGTGTTTCTTACCAGTAATGAAATAAAGGCTAATGGCATTTAAGTGCAAAACTATCCCACTTCTGATTCACAACTTTGCGAAATCCGGAAATACAAGAAAATTGTTGATGAGAAGGGTGGGATGGGGGTGACAAGAGGATGATTTAAATATGCTTGGAATGAGTGGAGCATAAGTTGAGTTATGAGCAGATGATTTCAATTTTCTTTTGGTGAAGGGCAAATCCATCTTAGACCCATCCTGGCTTTCTGCGTTTCGTGCTGTTTTGCATTGTATGCCATCAGGAAATTTTCTCTTGCACTTCTTATCGAAAACAACACACACGGGGCAAAGAAGGGGCGGTGGAAAAACTGAATAAAAGATGGATTCAACCCCCATTTATTACAGCACATAAAATATTGCCTCATTTGTAAATGAAGAGCGGAAGTACCAAGTTTTTTTTCTCTGCGTTTTTCTTGATATTTTTCCGGTTCGCTTTTTTTATCCGTTGAAAAGTTTTCGCAGCAACGAAACAGGAAAAGGCATTGATGGAAATACAGACGAAGATATTCTTGGAAAGGGATGATACAAATTACATTAAAATTACTTGGACAATCGTAATTTACCGGATTTCCGATCATTTTCTATTTTTATCGCTGTCTTTTGGAATTTTTAAATTGGTCGATTTAGATTGGGAATTTCTTGGGGAAATGAAAAAAAATTTTAAATGAGGAAAGTCGTCTGAAACTTCAAACAAGTTTCTGCAGAGGCTGTTATTTTGTAATCCTCCGAGAAGTTGTCTATAGAATACGTCACGCTAATTTTTGTTTTTTTTTTCGCAGCCCCCTTGTTCCCTCGCCAGGATTTTTCGCGATTTTTTTTGTATGGAGTTTAGTACCCTCTTCCCATGAACACGAACCGGCCTCCACCCTATCCCTGAATTTGTGACGTATTTTGTGGAGAGCCTCTTATTATTTGGAAGAATTAAAAAATATTGTTTTTCCATTAACTTCTCTGCGCCCAGCGGGAGTCAGATCCTGCTGTAACGCAATAAATTGCAAACAACAGCAACATTCACCCCCGTCTGTGAACATTTGAAAAAAAAATCGAAAAGAAATTTGTAAAATCCATTCTCATTACACGAAAGGTATTTTCTAATCAACATTTGGAATTTTAAAGACGATTCATTTTAATACATTTAATTTTCCTTCCCATTATGTCCAAATGTGTAACGAAAACAGATTAAGCTAGAGGCCTCCTACTAAGATACGCACCACAGACGCCGCCGCCATCAACCTACAGGAATCTCTGTCTGTATCCACCGTATCTGCATATATACGTAAGTTTATCCCGCATCCGAGAGAGATATTGGATTCCCATGCTCAATAAACAATTCAATTAAAAACTTAATTTGTCACCATGGCTTAGAAACCACTTAGCAGCATTTTCTAAGGCATTTACTCGATTTTCTGCTACACTCGCACATCTGTACACAAATTTTAAAGGATTCCGAACCAATTACTGGAACGTCTTAAACATCGGTGAAATTCCTCTTCCTACCAGGCGTACTAGAGTTCCAAAACAAAAAAAACCTCTGGATATGTTCTAATTAAAATGCCTTTGAATATTTTCCACGTGCACACCATAAAGAATTCGTCGCCTCATTCAATTCAATTTCAGTTAAACCCTTTTCATCGCTTTTTCATTTCTCTACACTGAAAAGACTTGGAATGATTTTAACTCTAAAAGTGGTTTTTAAAATAATTTTTGTGTAACGTCGACCATAGAATACGCCACGCTAATTTCAAACTGTAACCGGACCCTCTCGCCTCCCTTCCCTCGTCTTACATTTTCGTGATTTTTTATTTAGAGTTTAGTAGCGCCTCACAGTAATGCATACCTCCCCCCCCCCCCCCTCCCTCCGACAAGCCGCGTTTTCAGGGAAATTCTAACAAACCGTTTTCGAGAAAATTCTGACAAGCCATTATCAAGAAAATGTCGACAAGCCGCTTTCGAAAAAAATGGAAATCTTTGTCATTTAATCGCCCTCCTCATTCCACCAGAAATATTTTTTAAACGTTTTTTCGGCTGTGGCAAAAAGAAATCATCACTAAAATGACGTTAATCGATTGTGACAAACCGTTAAAAATAAGAAAAACAATTTTCAATTAAATTTTTACACTATCAACTAGTCGATTTTTCCATACTTCGCACTATAATTAATAGATTTTGATATACCTCTACCTATAATGGAAATTCGTTAACCCATGTGAGGGTGGAAACAATGATTTTGTTGTCGATAATGAGAGCCGGTATACCGTGTTTGTCGTATCCCAGCATAATCGTTCACATATGAGCGTGAATAATGGTAAGTATTGTATTTTGAGGGGATAATTGCATTGCATATGAACGGCGGATATGGAGTTTTACTATATCCCTTACGCTCTAATCCGCTGAACGTAGGATTATGCGAGTTGATTCCAAATAAGCTCCTTCATCTATACGGGCTTCAAAAGCCTACTAAATTTGTTAATTTATATTGGACAATATATGTGTACAATTAACGATGCTAATGTAGATCGTTTTACCTGCCTACCTGCGTCTATATTTAGTGGTTGATTCGCACATATACTCACTTCGAAGTGGGAATTTCCATTCATTTTCCCGAGTTCAGGGTGGATTTCAATGCTGGGCAATTTATATATCTATATTATCAATGCGAACACCGAATGAATATATTGAGATTGAGATAATTCCATACAATAACTAACTATACCTTAACCATATTCATATGTAAATGTGGATTATACAGCGATTGTTGGCCACACTGGCGGCGGATGATGGTTAAGCCGTCCTTACCAGCCCAGCTTGCATATGCAAAGTGCTCGAAATATCAGTATTAAACATACATATGCAGGCTAATCAGATAATTTCTGATTAAAAATTTACACAATTACGATTAACATACACACACATATATAAATACGCATATGTTTTACACTAAATAATTGCGATGATGGTGGGAGTTTACTGACATAATCGGTTAGGTTTTAAAATGCATGGTTACCTAGGTCTATATACCAATTATCCTTGTATCCTGTTTATGCATGAGACACATTTAGAGCTGGCGGATGAAACAGATTATACTTGATGTAGCAACAGGATGAAAATTAGCTTTTCAATATATGCAAATGTGTTTTTTTTCATTATTTTTTTAAATTTTTCATATAAATATTATGCCAATCTACAAACCCTTTTTTGGGTAAATTTGATACCATTTTATTCATCAGTTATTTATTTATTTTTGATACGGATAGTTTTAAGGCGAATCGCAAAAGGGACTAATTAATTTATTCCCTGTATTAAAATCGGCTTATAATTTATTCAATGGTGTCTAATTTATGCTTTATGAATATTTATGTTGGCTCAATGCTGACTCCACAAAAAAAAATACTGGTTAGTCTATAAACGGTTAAAAAACTCATGTTTCAAAAATGATTCCAAATGATACCAGCAAACCACCATCAAAAATTAAAGAAAAACATTCCAAAATCTCTTTTAGAATATTTTAGTTCAATTAATCAAGTGGTTTTTGCCTCAGAGCAGCTGATTGTGCGTTTTCGAAAAGATCAGTAAAATTCAAAAGAATATAAAACAAAATCCTAGCCTTTTAGCTGTTTTTAAGTTCTAACTCTAAAACCGTTCAATCGATTAAACTAAATGCCTTCTGAGGAACCCCATACTCAACGAGTAGAGAGCTTGTATGCCATAGAAGTTAATCGGTCATTTAAAAACGAGGGCGAAAATTTCCAAAATTTTTACAAATTACCTACTTCAAAAAAAAATTTCGGTGATAAAAAAAATCGATTGCACTAGATTTAAATTTAGGAAAATTCCGTTAAGGTCCTGTAAGGACATTTTTTTCCTTAATTCTCGCGATAATAATTATTATCCCGAGCTAATTAACATTACGGGATTTTTGAGGTCGCTGATCACGAATCTGATGTTGGAAATTAAAAGTGAAAACCCGAAGCCCCTATAATGATATCACGAATATCCTTTTTATTTTATTTTTCGTTTTTTTTTGGGTAACTGATCAATAAGTTATTTAAAAGTCACTGCCTGTGAACTTGATGCCAAAAAGATGAAATTTTTATCCGAAGATCTTGCAAGGTTATCTTCTCAAAAGTTGTTCAGAAAGTGATTTATTAATTTTTTCCGTATTTCTAAAACGCATATAAAATATTTTACCCCGGCAACAGCATGTCTACGTTCTAGTCACTCTAGAAAAATTAAAATCTTCCATCTACGCAATCTTAAAGCTAAAGTGTCGCACAGTAATGAATGGAATCACCATTGACAACATTGTCTTTTTTTTCGGAAGTAATTTCGCAGGGGTGTCAAAAGGAATTTTCAATAAAGAAAGTCTAAATGCTGGGGATAGCGCAAGGATACCCGGAAAATCGTACCACAACAGTCCATTAGATAAAACTCACCCTTGGAATCTTTGGAATTTTTTTTCTTTTGCTTTTTCGAATTGTGCTATTAGTTCTACTCTGTAGTGACAATAACGTCATTGCCAGTGGACGATGGACCTTTACTCCCCTTTACAACTATTGAACGCAATCGTGGATGAGATGTTTTAGAGGGTGGCGGTATTATGGAACGCGCTTACACACTTTGTCCCTATTATTAGTTCGTTTTAATTAAGGAAATAGCATAGCATTGAAACAGAAAAGGGCAAAACGATATACAAGTGGAATTCACCCAACGGAATGCGTACGTATTCATCTATACGAGGTTCGCATTCCGCTTCGTGCTTTGTCTGTTCCAGGGTGAAGTGGAGAGAGTAGGAAAACAGGAACAGGATCCATTAAATTGTGGCTCGCGTTTACGCTGGACCTCGACTTTGAATGAAAATAGAACCTTAATTAATCCCGTGAGATTGGAAGATTGCTTTCATTATTTTTCTAAGGGTTTTTTTCGCATTTCCCCCCGCACCGGCCAATTCCGGATTCCACAAATCGTTAACTCATTTTTATTCATTTACATTTAGGGCTCATGGTAGTGACTCGTGCTCTGAAATGATGGTGACCGGTGTCTGCGGGTGCTCAAGATGTCAATTGAGATATCGGGTGTTAAATACTTTCCATGGATGGCTTTGAAATTGAAGAATTAAATTTGATTCCTGCAGTATTACTAATCTTTTTTTCATTTTTTTAATTAAAAATGTAATTAGGGAGTGACAAAATCAGATTAATGTGCGTGAAGTTCATTCCGTAGAGCGGAGTTTAAGTTATTTAAAATTTAGTTAGCATCCGTTTGGTAAGTTGAATGTTCTCTATAAGTTTTGAGACTATTTTGATGAAAGTCGAATTATATTTAGTGGACTAAGTTTCTACGTTTGCTTTAAATTGAAAGCAGTAGTTTAGAATTTAGCATGCAAAGGGGATAAGATGGAGGGGTTTTTTTCCATATAGAAAATTACACTCCAATTTTCAACTGCATCGTTTCAAGGAAATTGAATAATGTTGTACACTCAGAAAAAAGGAGTAAAAGTCGCCGACTTGCGTGCGGCGTAATTGGCTTATTGCACGGAAATTTAGCCTATGCTGGACGCGCGTTCACCTGAAGATCCAATGTCAGGCCCGAGTCGCCTTGTCAAAAAGTTGACTTAGATCAGCTTTATTATTTTTTCTGAGTATGTCTTAAGAAAATTCAGGTAAGGTAGATTTTAAGCAGTTGCATAACAAGGATTTGAAAACTAGCAATAAATAAAAACCCTCCTTTTTTACAACACAATTTGTATTCAATATCAATTTGAACCAATAAAAAATTTGTCTAATGAAAAAATTTAATAGTGATGTCCGTGCACGTTTTGATTGTGACCGCTGCCATGATGAGCGTGCAAGTAAACGGTGGAAGTTCCGGTAACTTCATGGTGCCCACCGTTATTGTGTCCTGCTGATCTATGCGAGCCATGTCCTCCGAGATTGTCAGACAAGATTCCATGACCATGGGAGCTACCACCAATATTTCCCAATGCGATTCCGTGTCCATGGCCAATTCCGTGTCCCCCCAAGTTTACCAAACCGACTCCGCCGCTGTGTCCCAATGATGAGATTCCATGTCCGTGAGCGTTTCCGCCGATGTTTCCCAATGCGATTCCATGGCCGTGTCCGTCATTGTGAGCCAATTGCACGATTTGTTGGTGGCCATGTCCTCCATGTTGGGGAGCGTGATGAAGGGTGGCTTCACGGTGGACAACAGCATTGAATCCGCTATGTTTGTCAGCGTGGTATTTCACGTTGCGAACGTGACCATCGGGTTCAACCAAGGAGTATTCGCCCTGCACCTGATCGTGGTGGCGGCTTTCGTGCTGATTCTTCACATCTCCTGTGTGCTTATCCTCAACGGAGTATCCAAATTCGTAATGGGGCTCAGAATGCTGATCGTAATGGTCATCTTGATGGACTGGAATGGCCAAAGCCACAGCCGATAAGAGAGCACAACTGATCAGAAGCTGTGGAAGAAAGACGAATAAAAAAAATTGTTGATCACAAAATTCGGACTTTCAAAAACTTGTTCTAAATACAACCGACGCTATCATACCTTATTCATGGTTATTATTGTCAACAGGTAAGTATAACAAACGAACTGATGTATTACACTCAACGGGAGTTGAATTAATGATAATTTCAACAAATTTTCAGTTCATTTATATACCAATTCTTTCAGCTGTCGAATATACTTTCAATTTTTCAATATTATCACATTTTTTGTTATTTTTTATTACATAATTTTCATACCAGACATTTTTGTGTAATTTAATCTATATTCAACAAATTCGATCACAGTACAAGTAAGGGACCTATATTTGCATTTTTAAATGGAGCACGAAAGTAATTTTTTGTTGTCATTTAAGTAACTAAAGTAGCTAAAGTAAAGAAAACAATCTTTTACCACAAAAAACCGCACTTCTTTTAATTCAACTGTCATGAAATTTTCATCGGTTGGAATTTTTCATTTTATTTTGAGAGTGAATTTATTTGGTAGTTCAAGCTAAAAATATCACGGAAACCAGAAATTGATTATATAATAAAAAATTCTTTAAAATATTTATAATAACACTTTAAACCATAGATGATCAGAAGTGACGTCAAACTCGCAATTCAGATCAGAGATTCAATGATTCTTACTACAAGACCTACAAGACTCGAGGACATACACCAATGGACTTAGTTTCATGGATCCAAAACATATTACAATTCGGATTTAAGTCAACCGTGACGTTAGCGGCTGACATAAATGGGGCTTTGGGTTTTTGTGTATACTGTGTATATGTACACTGCACAGTGATTCCACTATTGTGATTGGATCGTACATTTTAAGTAAGTCTAAAAAAGACTTCGGTTCCTTGGATTTTTTCTCTGATTTTGTATGTGGGAAAAAAACATTTTAATATTTCGCTCATCAAAACAATGTGTAACAGAAGTTTTGATTTACGGGGACCCAAATAATGTATGGAACGGTTATACAAAATCGCGTAATTTTTTCTGATTTCAAAAGATTGTTTTGTCGAAGGATTTCGTTTTTCACACCAATTCTACGTAGTTCAAAAAGGTTACCAAATAGATTCAAACTACAGTAGAATCCCGATAATTCATACCCCTATAATTCGTATATCCCGCTAATTTGTATGAATTTGCTGGTCCCTTGAAAAAAATCCCGATAATTCATACCCCGATAATTCGTATATCCCGCTAATTCGTATGAATTTGCTGGTCCCTTGAAATACGAATTATCGGGATTCTTTTATTACATACAGAACACGATTTCAGTTCGTTTTAAATGCAAATATTTTCTCAAATCACGTCCGTATCACTACTATTAACAAATGATACAAGCTCATGTAAGTTAATGTGGGCTAACAAAATCAAATTAAAGTAAAAAAAATCCGTAACAAATAATCAAAAAACTAAAAACATCATGTAATATGCAATGAACATTCGAGAATATTCTCAGTTATGTAACATAATCAGATATGGCGAAGTACTACAGGTTTATCCAATTTAGTTTCATAACATAAATGGTTCGCAGACACAGATGTTACCCAGGGTCAAAATTCGCACGGCTTGTAGTTAAATAGGATTACTTATTCAGGGTAACTCGAATCCGATATACCAAAATAGATACTAGTTTCCATTAGATGCCGAAAAAAATTGTGGAAATTTTAACCTAATCTACGTATTTGCTAAACCTTACCTGCCATCTCTATAGTCTTTCGGTTATACCATTATATTACGATAGTACACGACGGAACTTTATATAATATAGTAGATAGTAAAGATAGTGTGTGTCGCTCACTTCTGCTAAATGGATAAAATATCTACAGATCCGAGAATAGCAAATACCATCTAATAGATAGAGAAATATCTTCTTTAGATTCCATGGAAAATCCAAGTCAGTGCCCCCAAAAATTCGAAACTTTCCCGCATACAAAATCAGATTTTTCCAATTGAATAAAAAACTTACTCCGTAATTTCCCTTAACTCGATGAGAAACTTGGTTATTTTTCCCTCTGTATCTGGACTTCCTTTCACTCTAATGTTTTCAAACTGATGTAGACATCGACGTCGGTCGCCGTGTCGTTTTCGCCGACGTCATAGTCTTTTGGACACCCGGAGCCCAAACATTGAAAATTTTAGTACTTTTAGTGATAAAATGTGTTAGAGGAGCCACAGTGGTTAGCGGGTATATAAGGAATGAACTTCGTAAATACAACAGGAGAAATTCATTTATAATGGCGACAAAGATCTCTTTTTTTTGTACTTGTTTTATTTAGTTTGATTTTTATTTGTTTTAGAAAGTTAAAGCAATGGAATTTAAATTGTGTGAAAGTTGATGGAAATTAGTTAAATTTTGGCTTCTCTCAGTCTACCATCTTTTATTCTCGATTTAATTAATTTGTGTGGACAATAATAGGGAAATATCTTAGGTAATTTTCTTGAATCGATTAAAATTTTATTAGTTTAAGGTTTCACTTAATTACAAAAATTTCTTTTTCAAAGGTAAAAATGAAAGGAATTCACTTTTTCGTAAAGTGAGAGATAGGAAAAATCCGACATTTATATTTCAGGGAATTTGTAAAGTTTTTTTGAGCTAAAAATAGAAAAAAAATGGGTGGGAATACAAAAATTCCCTCGTAAAAACGTTTTTCATAATATTAGACAAATTTTAAGATATGCCTGATTGTAAAATAGGCTATATATAATTATCTCAAAAACGGGGCATTGTATCGAAACAACAATGTATGAAATGAGGCGTTAAAAGCTAGAATGGACCAACCCACATGTCGAAATCGTGAATTTTTTTGTGTTTGAATCATTATTGCGAGTGAGTTTTTAGATAAAAATGTTTGGATGCACAAAACAACATTTCAACATTGAGTAATAAAGTCCACAGAATGTTTTTTTTCAAAAATTTACAGTCAATAATAGTACAAAAGTGGAAAAGCTTCAAAAACTCGATTATGTGGCTTGGTCCACTCTAGCTTTTAACGCCTCAAATATGATTTTACTTAACTTTTTCATACATAAAACATAACAAAAGCTATAATTGCCAATCTGGCAATCATTGGAGACCCGTATGGTGATATTCGTATCAAAATTCGAACAGTTATACCAAAATTCCACTTTGAAGTCAAACTTTCCAATAAGATTTTTTAAAATTTATTCCAATCGGATTTTGATGTATGGGAGTTTTATGTAGAATCACATCCTAAATAACTTTTGTTCTTGGACTTTTTTGATAAGATGCTCCGTTTTTGAGATATTTTTGCCCATTAACGAACTTAGCCTCGCATTTTACGGAAAACGGATCCACGCAAAATTTCAAGTCTCTAGCTCAATCCGTGGGCCCGCAATCCGCGCCACAGACAGACAGACAGACGGACAGACAGACGGACAGACAGACAGACGGACGGACATGCTAAATTCAACTTTTTTCATCATTCTAAACACACTGGTATAATTAATTTTTTTGTGCGATGACGGGATCTTGGCGTTACAAACGGTAAGGCAAAGTTAATATACCCTTTGGTTTCACCTTACGGGTATAAAAATTCAATTGGAGCATCCCTTTCTCCAACAAAGAAACAAATAGTAAATCTAACTATTTAATAATAGGAAATCAGGACTATAACGAAAATAGTTAATTTCAATTACTAAAATAGTCAAAATCGGATATTTTTATAACAAATTTAACAACTTAGTAGTAAAATTTACTATTTTGTTGCATTTTCGTAATTTTTTCGTAATTGCAATTATAAAATAGTTAATCGCGATTCACTAGTATAAAATAGTTAAGCAATCTTTCGCACACTTAAACGTTTTTTTTTTTCATTTATTTGATTTAATTTCTTCTGTAGAACTTTCCTGGGTTATTAACAGATATCGGAGTTCACAGCGATATTCTTCACTAGAAAAAATAGATTTTAATTCAATTTAAAAAAAACTAATCTCTCACTCAAGAGTAGGTACTTCATGTGTTTAACTTTTAACGAATACATATTTTTTAATTGGAAAAATTCTGTGGATTTTTTTTATACACGAGATGCTTAGGAACAAATACTGCTTGGTATATGATTATAAAGGGTTTGTATCGAACAATATTGTTTATGCGTTATAGCATTTCATAAGTTTAAATGAATGTGAAAGCATCAAGTGCATCAATGGATAACATCGATAAGCATCCCATGAATATAAGTTCAATAATAACAAATAGCATCATAAAACTATGGAAAACTGCATGAGGTATACCCCAGCAATAACCCTCATGACATTTATCGCTGGCACACGGATGTATGTGAACAGCAGGAAAATGGCGAAAAAAAAACTGCACACCATATATCCTATAGGAGAATCAAATAGAACGAGGTATGGAAAAAAAGGACACCACAGCAACTGAAGACAGATGGAATCGATTCTTGGAAATTCCCCAACAATATGAGATTCTGCGGATGTAGTTTTAGGTCCATCGATGCAAGGTCCTGCACATATCCTTGATTCCACCTTCTATACATGAACCTTTATAGCGGCATGTTGATCTCGTCTTTGTACATGTGTGCATTCTTTCTATGATATCCAGACTAGAACATATGATTGCTTCAGTCTTTTAGCTCAACGAATTCCACAGAAATGCCATGAAAATGGAATTCATTCCATTGCAAAGCTCGATAACCCGTTCAGCTTCATCATCGAGTTCTTTTAGAAAACGCGCCATGTTTTCAAAACTGTTATACGATTGTATTTTGTTAGTGTCTATATAGATATTCGAAACTAGACGATCCCAGTCCGCTGGCGTGTTGCTTTCGTCCTTTTTCACAACCATTACTCACAATATCGTATAGCATTTTAAAATAGGTCAGTGATAGCGAAAAAAGGAAGAAATCAGCAACAAGGAAAAGAAACAGAAAAGTATATATCGTTATTCACAGTTACGACGAGTATATGTTCGCTAGGACTTTTTATAAATTGCTACTTTCACAACGGTTTTTACAGTCGAAGACGCATAAGTGAACCCGTAGAAATTATTTCACGGCTGAACAGTTTCAGGACCAACATGAAAAATCCATAATTATTATAAACTTTCCCTTGACCTTTTCTTTAAGAAAGTCAGAAATTTTCGACCGCCAATTCAAAAAATTTAACTTTCGTGGGCAAATAATTATTTTCGCAATGGTGGAAGAGGGGAGAGGGAAGGGGGAGTGGCAAATTTAAACTCATTTGAAGGAAATAATTTAAAAATTTGCCACAACTTGTACTTGAACTACTTGTTGTTATTCCGAGCCCCTTTCATTAAAATCTATAAAATTCCATCTCAATCGGTCGAGTGATTTTCGAATTAAAATTTTCAAAGTCCATAAGAATTCCGATGAAAATTCGATGAACATTTTCTTTCGTAAATGTTTTTTTCTTAGCCTGCCTGTAAATGCGAGCATATTTTTTTTAACTAACTCTGTGTACCACTGAAATCGAATATCTCCCAGAGAATGGTCGAATCCAGAGACGAAGCCACGAACGAGTCCTGAAAATTATTCGAATTTCATCACATTCCCGTATTGCATAAATGCAGAAGGAATCCGAGTCAGCAAAAAATTCCTTGAGGGATTCCTACAATTCTCCATATCTCCGAATCCCCTAAACCCGTTAACGTTTGCTGCTCCCTTTTTCGTCACTATCCTATTTGGAGTTCCATCAAAAGGTAGTGGAAAAAAGGAAATTTCTAAAAAAAAAAACTTGACTCAAGGATGGAACGGATTGGTAGAAATGCAGACGTAAAGTCTGGACCCGGGTCTCAGATGAGCCTTGAGTGAGGGAATATCAGTTAAGGAGAAGAACCACCAGCAACAGCAACAACAATCTTTGGGTACATTAAAGAAGTGCAAAAGTTCCTGAGGGACAGATTCTTATATGCTAACGATGTCATGTGCGATAAAAGTTTCCATAGAAAGCAGTTAAATTTAATAGCAAAAATACACCAAGAATAATATTATATAGTCGTATGCACACAAATGTAACAACAATGGTTGCCACTTATGAATGCCAACGAGAAAATGTTTCAATTATTTCTTTGGATGCATTGAAGAAATCAGAATCAATTACGATTGCAATATAAAACTGCATAAAAAATGCTGACCAGATATTGCAAGACATTTAAAACGATTACATATATTATCTAATACTATTGAAATAATTTCAAAAATTTAATATATGGTTTTCCAGTGATTTTAATAGTGTTTTGCATTATCTGAAAGTTGTATGGTGAGTACCTTAGTCAATAAGCCACGCTGTCACCGATGCGATATATCGAATTAAAATCTCTTAAGAAAGGCTTATGTCCCTGGTTTAAACGTACCAGGGTTTAAACCAGAGCTAATTTGTTATTCCTCATGTTGCATTCAAACAGATTTTCATGTTAAAAACTGAATATAAAATTAGTGGCTTTTGTTGCACTCAGAAAAATGTCCAGGTCAACTTTTTGTCAGGTTAACTCTGACCTTACAGAGGTGTCTGTAAGCCAGCTAGCGGTCAGAGTTAACCTATCTAAGGTCAACTCGTGCAGCTCCCAATGCCCTACTTCACCTGCTGGTGGCTTAATTTCAGAATTTCTCCAACCACAGGTCAACTCAGTTTTACTTTCCCTCATGCAGGCGAACGCGCGCCTGCCCGAGGCCAATCACGCCGTATAGGTCGTCGAGTTAGCCTCCATTTTTCTGAGTGTGCATTAGTAAAAAAATTTTGGACTAATTTTTTACCCTTTTATTTAATGATAATGAGCACACATTTATGTCATTCATAAAAAAAATTGTAATGCGCATTGAATACAAATTTGGAGATTTATGATATTATTACCAATTAATAACAGCAATTTATTTAAATTAAAAACGTATTTTTAGTTCTGTTCAAATAATTAAACAAACACACTTTTTTTTGCATAAAGTAAATATGAAATTGAAATAAATTTGAGGTTATCAACAGTGCTATAAAAATGAATTAATACCTACTATTTATTATCAAAATCATAAAAAGAACAAAAGTGAAAAATAAACATTATTAATATTTTTGGTATTGAATTAATTTAGTAGAAATTGATAATTTTAATTAATTAAAAAAAAACGCAAAATGATTGAAAATAAATTTATAATAAAATTAGTCAACATTTTAACCCTTGCGGCGCGCATTTTTCAGAAAAAACCCACAAAAAAACAAAAAAACCCACATGCCCAAATCACATAAAAATTTATTTACGGGCGTCTCTGAGGTCGCCGATCACGAATCCGTTATCAGATTTTCGAAATTCAAGATGGCGAATCCAGTATGGCGGATGCAAATGTGAAAAATCGCGATTATTTCGGTGACAATGGATATTCTGGGTTTTTTGGGGTCGCTGATTACGAAACTGAGGTCCAAAAATGGAATTATGAATCGAGGTCTGGAATTAATTTTGGAACTTGGATCTCGGATTCGCCGTTATCAACGACCAAAAAACCCATAACACAAATTGTTACCAAAATTGTCTCGATTTTTCACTTTTGTGTCTGCCATCTGGAGCAGTGATGCCAGATACAATTTCATAAAGTACCTACGGCTATGAAAAAAAGTACCTATTTTCCCCTACTGTTATCTTTTATTTCTAGTACACTTTCTCTACAATATTTTTTCCAAAAAAAACAGTTTTTTTAACCTTTGCTTTGATCAACATTTTTTTTATGCAGTTTAGTTTTTGCATGTTTTTGCAATTCTGATTTGCCCCAGTTCATGATTTTATTACAAGCAGTACACCTACATTTATATTAATCTTTTCCTACTTTTTTCAACCACCCTGTGAATATCGGTAGTTGTAGCCAGTTATCACTAAATTTTTGTTTCCTCTATTTGGTTTTGCATGTACTCGAAATTTCCTTACGGCTGTCTCCAGAAGCAGAACTTTCACAATCCTCAATGTCCATTATATTCGTCGCCATGGTATTTCTTTTTCTTTTAATAATTAAATATTAATTATTAAAACCAAAAAAATATTTTTATTTTTAAACCATGTGACTAGAACACGAAAATACAAATCACGACAATACAATAACAATGTTGCCAATTCCCCAAATTGAACTAACATTTACTTATCCTTCAGTGCAAAACTATCAATGTATAGTTGTAGTAACGAATATCATGTATGGATCGAATACACAAGCAAAAACAATGATTTCTATAGAAAAATACAGAAAAAACTTATATTTTATACAGGCACAAAAATTTTATCAGAAAGTACCTACATTTTTGAGAATATTAGAAATCTGTCCCTTTCTACCTACGCTCAACTTTTGTGACAGAATTACCCTACATGTGGGTACTTTCCCCTACATCTGGCATCACTGATCTGGAGTGATATTCTGTAACTTGTTTCAAGCGTTTGTTTCGAGTTAGAAGAAAAAGTTGTATTCGCTATCCCTGTTTCGAGTCGAATTTGATGCTCAAGCAACTTTTTAAAACGGTTTTTCATATGAAATTTTCAAATAATGGTGCCTCTCTAGGACTAAAGAACGACAACTGACTAAAAAAATTTCTTCCTAACTGTAGGGAAAAGTTGTGCGTGAAAAGTTTAAAAGCCACAAGCTTTGTGCCTGACATACAAGCAGCTTGCTGATAGATCTTGAAAACGCACAAACGCATTGAAAGTATAATAGGGTCCACAAATAGTAAAAATTTAACGTGTCGTGTTTTCTAAAAAATGAAGCTTTTAGTGTGAGTTTCTTACCTAAAACACCAGTTTTGATAATGTTGAACCAAAATTCTTGTTTATTTTTGATTATATTTAGACAACAGAAATTTTAATAGTCTTCAAAATCCTAGATTTTTGGTTCCAAAATTTCAATACATTAATTGAATCAAAACATAGCAGGCATCTGATAGTAATCTTTAAAAATTGAAAAAATTTCAGACTGAAGTGTGCTAGGGTAAACATCTCTGCTTGGAGGCGCAACCCACACTGCAATTTAAAAATTTAATCCTTTGCCCTCGAAATTAGTTTATGGAAGTTCAATTTACATCCACCCCAGCCATGGCCATCGCCAGCAATTTCATTGGGACCAGCACCAGTACGATAAGGACCAGTCAACCCCGTTGCCACAACCACCTTCAGTTCTGTACTGGTCAGACATCAGATAATATGCTGGGATAGAAGGCCTTCCTCCCCAACCCAATTTGATGAAGGGATGTTTCATAAGCCAAAAACATTGTGTAAAATCTCTACCCTGTCACCGTCCGAAATTCGGCGATGCTAAACCAGCAGAACACGTGAAAGGATAATAACAACAGCAGACCGGTCTCCCACAGGGTGACAGGCCATAAGCCAGAGTCCAGTCAACACAGTGGCTGTAATGCCCGGTCGGTGGCTTTATGTTCATCTCTGATCTGGTCACATCCTCATTTTGACCCTTTCTCGATGATTATTTTGTGATTGTTTTGGACATCCAACAAATACGATGACACGTGACATAAAATTAAAGAGCATTGGGAAGAGACAGCGGAAGGATGACTACCACCACCGGATACCATGAAGAGGGCACATAATTCACCCAACGGCCGGTAAATTTCTGATGGCGTGAGCACTCGAATCACTTAAAATGGAAACTTTATACCCTTGAATCAATACTTTAGGTGCAGCATGAATTAAATCTTGCGCGTGACAATTGATGACAAAACGTGCAGATATCAAACACAAAATAAATATGAAAATGTCCAGGCATATACCGTACATATTTATGAGTTTATTCCATTTATGTCTATCTTATAGCATGTGTAATTTCGTTAGGAACATTCAATTATGATAATGAGACAAATAATTTTAAATATGACCGGAAAGTATGTCATAATTTATAATCCCCTATGGGAGTGTTCGTATTCGATATGTTATGGTTTTCGGTGGTATTTATTGTAGTATGAGTGATACATTAGAATATTAAGCACTAAAGAGGTTAAATTAAACAACTTTGCATTAAATAAGTGATTAAATTTAAGACAATTTTTTTTCTGATTAGGAGAAAGCTGGCTATTTATGATGTTAGGGGGGTATCCGTTAATCAGAATACATAAGAATTACTAATTTGGTCAAAAAATAATAAAATCCTAGAGCTCAAGAAATTCAAATAACTACTGCAATAGAAAGACTCACCTAGGAATAAAAGAAAAAAAAATAGTTGCTCTACAATATTCACCTAATGTGGCTTTCGGTTAAAAACCATCTTTAAAAAGTATTTCGAAGTTTGGTTTTTATTCTCAAAATTTGATTTTTGAAAAACTTGCCCTTTATTTACTTAACACGTTGGCTACCAGCCAAAAAACGCTTACTCCGCTAGTATACACTGGGAAAAAACGCAAAAATCATTTCTGTGCTTTGTGAGTCACCAGTGAACACAAGATCAATACAGACAAAAACGAACTCCATGCTCCACAAAAAAAAACCCCTTTGTACCGCACGAGCGACTGCACTCAACCATGGAACTTGAGAAACTGACGGTAATGACAATAGAGTGTGTACACCGGTGACTCACATGGTAGCCAACGTGTTAAAAAAGTCAATTAAAAGCTTAATCAAGAGGGTGCCGAAGAAATTAAAAGTGTATTTCTAGTAGACGATGTTCACAAATTTCTGCTTATTTACCTGTAAAAAATACCAACTTTGTTTGCCAAACTTTTACAAACACTTTGAAATAATTTATAATAACCTTCAAATCAGTTAGATGAAAGAATAAAAATTGTATTTTTATTGCAAACTACATAATCCTTTATTAAATTGGTTCACCTTTTCGATAAAGTTTTTTTTTGTTTTGCAACTCAGATCATGTCATTTAACTTTATGAGACGGTGGCAAGATTTTCATTAAAACTTTGTTTGTCAATTACTAATTTACGCCTTATTATTACGAAAACGAAATTATCTGACTTTCTGTTGCTTAAATTTTTACCCGAAAAACGGTGAATTTCTTAAAGTTCGCATTTGGTTTATTTAATTCCTTGGTAATACTCGTAGTCTTTAAATGGCATGATTTGCCTTTTCTTGAGTGAATTTCGTTATAATACTAAGAAATTCAACAGCAGAGGACAACATTTTCCTTTTGGTTCGAATTAACTCCGTCTTCCATACAATCATCTTTGCTTTTATATCTCTTGTACTTTTTGTTCCCGATTAATAATTAATGTGCACTTACTTTAGCCGCGCACCTAAAGACCTCCCGAGTGATGTAAAAAGGAAGCGAGAATTGCGTTTTGGCTCGGCGAAATTCGAATGGAGCGGATGGGGGGCAAAAGGGATGAGCTGAGCAGGATCAAATTTGAAGACAGTGTTTACTTATTCCTATTTCACTCGGTTGTAGTTCTGTTCATTTTTGTTGTTGTTGTTCATTTGTATCCTTTCTTGACTTTTGCCTTATAGCGTTTTTATGAGTGTGGCCGTCACACACTCAACCTACCTTGAAAAAAAAAACCATCGCCAAAAAAGCGACCCTTTTCAGTCGTGTCATAACCGCTCCACTGTGCTTTCTTAAGGGTGTTGTAACGAATTTCGTGTCTGTGCGTTGGCCGCTATTCTGATGTATAAACGATGAGCTGAGAGCAAAAAAAAAACATCTAGAAAACAACTTTCTTCATATTTCATCAGATGAAGGAGGCTTTTTAAGGATTAAAAGCCTTCGCTTCGTGATATTTCGTCTTTAGGTTTATTCGACGTTTCATTGCTAATCAGATTCCAGTTGATGTGTTTTAATTCCCTTTCGTCTAGATTCTTCTACATGACATCGACAGAGCATCCCTTAGATCTTTCTTGATGTAACAAGCTCGACCAGAATATTGGTTTTTTTTTTTGCATTTCCTCCTGGTTTTCTTGAATTTGTATTCGAAAAAGGAGGCGCAACTCAAACTAGTGCAGAATGATGGTAGAAAAAGTCGGTGGTAGAATTTAGTTTGGAAGAGTTATGCTTAAACAAATAGAGGTTTTCTTAACTAAGAAAGTTCTTATTTTAACAACCCTTTTAAATTTGCGTGTCATATATTAATATTAAAACCTTTATTTTGCTTGATACCATAATAGAGACAAAAGCGCCGCAGACGAAAAATTTAAAACCACGGGAAAAATGTGCTGCAGGCGAAAAAATCAATTTACAGAAACCCCCACCGAAGTAAAGAGTATTTGTTGAATATTTATAGATCAATATTTCTAACGTTTTATAAATTATAACACTAAATCCAGCACAATAATTTAGTATCCAAAATGCCGGGTCAACGTGCCTAAATTCGGGATTATTCCGCCATTTCCGGGATGTATGGTCACCCTACTGATAAATGTGGTCAGTATAGAAATATGTAACAAGATCCATAACCCATATGATACCTAACACCATAAATAAGTAAATTTTTTCTAACGTCCGTAAAGTGATTGTCCTGTGATTGAACTTCAGGCGAGAATTTATAAGAGGTTAATTAGTGCTTGTTGAAAACAGTCTGCAAACAGCAAAATTCCAAGAATTTTTTTTAACAAAAAAGCACAATATAATGACTCTGGGCGATCCTATATTAGTAAAAGTCAAATAAAACAATTTTTCTCATAATAAAACTAATAAAAATGATGGTTTAGCACTCAGAAAGTTCATCGCAAAAGTAACATTTTGATAGACATATACGACACACCTTTGCTCGTTTGGGAACATCAAACATGGTATCATTAAGTATTCCTAGTTATAAGGGAAAATAAACAAGACAAACGAACAAAAAAAACCCTTTCTATACTCTGAAAAACTCTGTTTTTGACTATTAATGTCAGAAATGATGTGAAGCTCTTGCTGAGCGAAATTAGCGTTAAATATAACCCCAGCGTATTTAATCATTTTTAGTCTCATGTCGGCTGAAACTCCAAAAAAAAAATTTCCTCTCCGGTCGGGAAACGTGGAGTTTGGCCGACATGGAAAAAAGTGAATGGCAAACACTATGAGAATACTAAATAGAAAATTGAAACAGGAAATTGTAGAGGAGTCAATAGAATGCTGTTATCATAATATTCGCCCGAAGCATTCACCCCTTCAGGCCGGGCAGCAGCCACCCGTTTGACCCTTTAAACAGTTTGCGAAAACCATTTTTCCCGCTTAAAGTCCCAACGACTCCTGCCGCCCGTTTAGTTACTCATTTCGGATGGTCTTTATATTATCGTACGTACATATATTGAAATACGAGTAACATTAGGTTGTGTTCATATTATGTCCAGCTATGGCTTGATCCTCCCATATACTCGTACAGTTCCCTGCTGTGCCCTTAATTAAAGTGATAATTTATTCTGTCAAAAGGACGAAAAGGGCTGGCTGGCAATAGTGATGGTTGTGGTGCTGATGGCGAACGGACGGACCCCATCAGTTTTGAAAGTCCAACAGAAATTGCTATAATATAAAACCATCATCAGCAGAAGGCTCAGAAAAGGTAGCAGGAGAGCAGAAGGGAGAACAGGACTAGAATTAGTTGCGAATGCAGCCAACGGCATAAGGCAAAAGTGAACTCTTCTGTGGGCTTGAAAGAGACTTCAATTCCGGATGATATCCAGACGACATTCACTTCCATCCAATTTCTTGCCTATATTCGGACAGATATTTGGCAAAAAAGTTGGTAAGGGGTGAAAATGAGAAAGTCGTGTGTCCATCTGAATGACACCAGGGCCATCGTTCGAGTCATAATAGAACTTAATTACCGGAATTTCACCCTCTAAGCAATTGTAGCCATTTGAATGCCCGGCAAAACGGAAGAGCGACAACCGCCTGAATCGGAAGGACGATGAGATACAATGGGAAGGACCTATGAAGTGATCACATGCCGTTTTAACCCTTACTTAACCCAAAATTTGACCTATTTTTCGGATTAAACAAATTTAAAAGATTCTGGTCTTATCTTGGAAATTTCGCACGAGTGCAGCTAAAGAATTCTAAATGACCATTTTTTAAACCAGTTTTTCCGGCATGTGCGATTTTGTCATTTAAATAATTAGGGTTTTTTGGAAAAAAAAACTTTTTAGAGGTAGAGTGGAAAATTCTGTGGTAAAACCCATGATTTTTGATACATTTCCTTCTGTTAAAAAAAACATGCGATGAAATTTCCGCTCAATCGGTCAAAATGTTTTCAGGTTTACCTTTTTCCTCATTAAATATGATCCAAAATTTCATCTTAATCGATCGAAACGTTTTCAAATTTCTTGCTTTTAGAACATATTAGCCAAAATTTCACTTCAATCGTTCGAATAGTTTTTCAGCATGTGTAAAGTGTGTTTAAAAATTCAGAAAACTTCTTCCAATGAGGAAAACGTTTTAAATTTCTTTTTAATTTTCTTGCATGAATGAAAAGCTCAGGAAGAATTGTTATTAGCCATCGATTGTAGATTTATTTTTCTTGGTTTACTGCAAATAAAACAAAATTATGTACAACAATTTTGTTCTTTTATATTTTCTTATCATGGAATGAGTTTTTCCTGCTGCAGGAGTGAATTAATCAAAATCAGTTAAAATGATTAATGAATACAACTATCCGACTTATACAGAGGGACATATAAATTATACGTAGCACTTTACTAAATGCCGGTATTTTAACTATAATCAGGTAAAAAAAACTATAAAGAATCGAAGCTACTGTTGCAAGTTAATTTGTTTAAGTGGTAAGAAAATTGCCGGGTATCAATTCAAATGAAAATAAAATTAAGAGACAAAAAACAATTGAAAACGCACTCCAACTGTCTTCACTATGCGTGCATAGCGGCGTTTTTGCTCCCTTTTGCCCTTAATTGAAATCAAAATTAGGGAAAACTTGCTGCGTCGAAAGTAATTTCAATTGGAAACGTTGATTATAGACATGCAATCCAAATTTCTTTTTGGGAGGCTCCCGTTTTTTTTTCAAATCTGGAACTGATAAAATTACACATTTTATGCTCTTGATGCTAGTCATTTGGTGTTTTGTTGTGATTATGAGTTAAAGTTAATAAACTCTGGTTGAATCTAAGTGATATTAATTAATTCTTGAAAAGTTTTGTGGTTTTTGAAGCAATACTGGGAATATAAAAATGATTTTTTGACATTGCAACTCAAAGTACGATTTTGTTTGGGGAAACTTCACTGCAAAAACATTATTGGGCAACTGTTGTCGTTGGATTTCCCATACTAGGATTGCAAAACCTTATAAATGTTGCACTTATAATGATCGAGCGAAGATAATAAAGGTTGGCTTTTAAAAGTGACAATTGGAAATTGACCCATTGCTACATATTTGCAACTCCAATCTAAGTCGGTGGTCGCCAAAGGTTCTAACTTTCCCTTTACGGGAAGGGGGGAGAGCTGTACATGAAATAATTCACGCTAATTTTCGGCTTTTCAAACTCCTTTCCCTTTCTTTCGTCTTGACTTTTCAGGTATTTTGAATGGAGTTTATTGCAGAACCCACCTCCCCCTCCATAGTACTGAACCAACCTACGCCATATTACTTTTAAAATTTCTGCTGTTGAAAGGTAAGAACACCTCACAAATGTTTCACAATCCACCAAAAATTGTGTTCTCCAGTGAATACGAAAGTTTAATGAATTCGCTCCGTTTGTCTAATTATTGAACCTTGTCTAATTATTGTAGTTGCGGAGTCTTTTTTTCGCCTTCTTGTGTCACTATGGTTAAACTATCGAGACGTTGAAAAACTCTCCCAAAAATTAGAAGATTACAAAAAAAGAATCCCATACAATTGATCTGATAAATCCATTAAGTTCAAGAAAACGATTATTTTTATCTCAATATCTAGTGTTGGTAATAACACCCAAAACATTAACTTTAATATCCGCCAGAATAAGTGGCACACAAGTCATTAAACCTTCCACCTAATAAACATATATGTACGTACATGTAAATTGTTTTAACACAGGGAAAGTTCATGGACCTAACCCTGGGGTTGTTATCCACATTTAATACAAAGTTGTATCAATGTCACCTGGATTGGTCCCACAAAATATATAAATATACCTCACACAGTCACTAAACTATTTGACACGCAATTCTCACCTCTGCTGTTAACACTTGGCATACATGTTTGTTAAAAGTCATCAAGTCAGAGTTAGCAACGGTAAAAGCTTTTCCTTGAAAAAGTTGTATAGCAAAGAAAAAAACCGGGAAAAATATAACAATATGGAAAATGTGAGAACGTAACTCGATTTAGTTTGGTGCCAGACCTCATAAAATATCCTCTTATCTTAACACGTTGGATTTTCCTATTTTTAAATTGAAATTATGTATAACTGAAGCCCACCACCACCATCATATATGTATGTACTTTTTAGCAACACGTTAACCACTTAATTCGAATCTGATAAGGAAAAATTAGTAACACGCAAATAAAATACTGTCCTCCAGACCACACCATATCAAACGTACGAAAAACTCATTCATCCTCATATGTGAGTTAAAAGTCGTACGGGCGCTAAAGTTCTTGACAAATTTTCCGGGTGTCCCCGAATAAAACCCACAATGGCAGATCGATCTAATAAAACTCTTGGGCCTTTCTTGAAATTTCCCGGCGTCTTTTCTTTAGCTTTTTACACTTTGCAGAAGGTGCCTGCCTAATCGTCGAACATAAAGTTTTCTTTTTAACAAAAGGCGTTTAGTTGATAAGATATCAATATTCATGACGCCTACAAACCAGAAAAGCTGAAAATAGGACCTGTTGTTCAGTAAATCGTAAGAAAAATAACGGTAAATTTTCCTCCCAAAAGAAAAACTTGATTTCTCTGTGTTTGTTTTCATAATTTGAGTTATATTTATGTAAACATACCCATAATTACGTACGATTAATTCATTTATTAAAGTTTTCTTACCATAAGAGCCAAAGTTCAGGGATGCATATGGTATTTGAATCATGAGAAGGTGAAAAATTCGATAAAGTTTGCATCATAAGGTTTTCTCGCCAGTGAATAAAAAAAAATCAAACCGAATGTGGGTTTTTTTCACATTAAAAACGGACTTTGCGTGTGATAACATATGGAACTGAGGAAATATTCAATTTCCCAAGCGTTAATGTAATTTGCGAGGAAAACACATTTGTATTCATTATCAAAACCGTGACATTTAGAAAAACTGTGGATGGAAAAATGGGAAATCACACAACTATGGCCTTGCTTGCATGTTTGTTTATATTGACTTTTTTATTTTAGAAAGTTGCATTAAATTCCATAAATAAAATGTTCTGATTTATTTTTTGAGGGATATGTTTTTTGGAAAACCTGTTTTCATATCGTAAAGATTTTTCAAAGAAGTTTTCTCAGCCGAGTAAAACTTTCACTGATTTCTTGAAAAAAAATTTTCATTTTCCCAGTTTTTAAGACGTTTTTCATATCCAAATTAATCAAATAAGAAATCTAATGTAATACTATTTTTATTAACCTTAGTAAGAAAAAAAAACTCAACCAAAATATGACAAATTTCCAATAACAAAATAAAAATAATTTTGCTATAAATATATCAAAATTCCACTTGAACTTAATTTGAAATTTATACAATATTATTTCATATCTTCATACAGTACAACTAAACTATGCGACATATGGAAATAAATAAGAATCCACCCCATCAATATGCTTTATTAAATTTTTTTCTTTTACCTTTCTTTAAGTAAGTATTCAATATTCTCTTATTGGGGATTTTTATTGATTTCTGGCAACGTCATTCGCCTTAATAATGTTAGGTAGATAAAGGTACTTGTGCCTTTCGTTTCATAAATCCGTTCCATATAAAATCCTTACCTCCACTCTATGTATATATGAAGGCATTTAGATGTTTCTATAGTCACAAATCCAAAACTGCTTATCTACCCCTCCTGAACTGTTCCGTTTTTTCTTGTAGTGCTACTACCCTCCTGCATTGAACTCTTAAATTCTTACCCTTTTGTCCACAGCCCTGGCACGACTGACGTTTTTTTCCATGTAAATTGTGTTGTTGTTGTTTGTAAATTTGTATTAAATTCGAACGACGAAAAACTTTTTTTTTTGTTATCCAAGGCGGAAAGTAAGGGGGGTTTTTTTTTGAATATGAATCTAACGGGTAAGAAATATATTGCAGAAGATGAACACTTATTCTGTTATCTGTAGAAAAGTATAAAAATATAGGAAATATAATCGCGTATTTCAACTCAAGGGGTAGATATTTTTTCCAATTGCAGTGCATTGCATTCCAATAGCGGTGTTTTAAATATTGTATTCGAAATTCTTGAATTTTTGTTGTCAATTAAACTAAATCGGTAAAAATTGTGAGATTATTAAAATTTAAAAAGCAGGATATAATTTTTAAATTTAAATTTGAAGCTGTTAAAACATAAGCTCGAATTAAATCGAGCAGCCGAAATTCTTGTGAAACTTTCCACAGAATTGTGAAACTTTCGCAAAGCAAATAAAGTTGGCTTCAAAAACAAATAACCAACTAACGGACACAATTTTTTATGAACATTCAATAATAAAAACATCATCCGTACCACCCCAATGGTTCAAAATACCCCCCAAAAATCCTCCCCTTACATATTTTTTTCTAAAAAGCGAATCCTACAGTCACGGTCCCTGCCAAAAAATGCATTCAACTCGAAAACTGTTCCCATGTTCACCCTTAACTTCGATACTGTAAAGGGGAAAAACATGAAGAGCATAAAAATCGAATTGCCTCGAAGCTGTCGAGCTATAATACAATCAGCATAACATAAAACACAACATATATCTGGCAAATAAAAAAAAATCTGTGCTTCAAGATTTCATCCAAATCTAATACATCTTTGATTAGAACGGCTTCAAATTTTGAGAAATTGCCAAAAATGTGTATCAAATTTTCATTAATATGGAGAAAGGGGAGGAAAGTTATTCCGAATCTGTGAAAGAAAAATTCCATTCATCAACACAAACACAAATACAGATAGCGGCATGCTCAAAGGAGCAGCAATTTATATTCTTTGTGGGTGTTGCAGATGTTTTTTTAGTTAGCTAGGAAAAACATAAAAATTTTCCTCATATTCATAACTGCATTACGTACGAGTAATCTAAGCAAATAAAAATTTATTGAATTTGCCAAACGACGACAGCAGAGTATTTTTTCCTGTTTCAATATTTAAAATTGTTTCAGGATATTTTTCTCCTATGGGAAATCTCATATTTTGTTTTACAAAATGTAAAATTAAAAGAGAAAAAATTACACTAAAGTGTTTAGAATTATGAAATTAGACATAAATTGCGATTTTTTTCATGACCTGCCATTGAAATGTTTGGTGGAGACAGCATTTGTCAGAATTTTTCTGATGTCAATAAAAATGCTTGGAAAAAATATGTCTGCAAGTGTCATTTTAATGGTAGCCATGAAAAAAATCGCTTTTAATGTCGAGGCCTAAAATGTTGACGGGTTTTTCATGAAAACTGATATTAAATTCTTGTTTTAAACGAATTTTCTACTCCGAAATTTTACGATTTTTTCAAAAAGTTTTTCCAATTTAATTTATTATTATTGAAAATCTATCTAAAATACGGTAAAACTTTTGATTACCGACTCACACAGCATCTGCCTTTATCGAAATCGAATTGAAAACCATTAATTTAGATAAAAATCATTTTGCACTGCAATTTGTTTCACTTAGAGCCAATTTTGACCTTTCTTCCTCTTTGCCCTCAATTGATCACCTTATAAATAATTTTCTAATAACCAATGAAACGGGGAAAAGTCGTAAAATCTTCGAAAACATGGATTTTTTGTGAATGTAATAAATCCAAACTCCCTTCTCTGTAATACAAAAAAACAGCAAATTATCCAGAACCAATGTCCCACCAAAAAAAAGGGACCAGAAGTGCACTTGTTCAATGAGGGGACACAATCATTGAGGCATCCCTCATGAGCTACTACACCTTTAAGATTTGAGTGGGCTATGGAAACGCTATTAGCCATCTACAAGGAAGAGATTGGTTTATGCAAGTATAGGGAAAAAAATGATGTCTAGCCTGTTACAAATTGAAAATATTGAATTTTTTATGAAACACAAGAAGCCACCCCAATTTTTCTATTTCTGCAAATGGTTCAAAAAAACGATGAGGGAAAATGGCCTGATAAAAAAATAAAAAAAGCAAGGAATTTAAGCGAGGCCGAGGTACAGAAAGTTGTTTATGACTACAAATTATCTATGGGTGTGATTTTATGGGGTGCAAAATCAGACACCCCTGACAGTATCAACACGCAAAAAAAAACTACACCCAGTTTAATACATCATCGAGCCCATTCGAATGAGAAGAAGGACGAAATACAGTCCGATGTACACGCGGGTATGGTGAAATATTTTCAAGTCAATTCAGGGCGGCTGATGACTGGTACAGGGATGTTTAGGAATATCAGTTATTATTGGATGATATGACGACGAAATCGGACAACCCACCACGAAGGGCACATTCTCGTTACTTTCATGTGGCTGTGGCAATTTCTGGTAATGCAACGAAGTAGGGGTGCTTCCATAAATCAAGTACGAACTTTTAATAAACTGCAGTTTTTTCTAGTGGAGATTAAATCTATGCAAATATATTAAAGTTTAAAAATCCAAAATTAGAAAATATTGCCGCGAAAATTAGATATATTAGTGTAATGGCAATAAATGTCTTTACAATAAACGAGGTTCTAATAAAAAAGTTAAAAATGAAATTCTGCTTGGAAATTGCTTTACAGACGCATCTGTTATAAGGTTTTAGCTCAAGTCGTTCTTGAGCTATCGTATTGAAAGCAAGAGAAAGAACGAGAAAGAAATAGAGAAAAGGAAAGAGAAATAAAACGGAGAAGGTGAAAGGAAGAAGAGATGGTCAGAGTAGCAGAAGGACAGAAGATGATATGGAGAGAGAGAAAAAGTCGTACAAGGAATTCCAAAAACATACTAGCCTTTTTGTCCATTCTTGGTTTTCATAATTAAAAATTTACAGAAAAAAATTGGAAAAAATGGTATTTTATTATCATCAAATATGTACAAATGAAAATTGAAATAAAAAAGAATTTCCAAAAGACAAATTCCATTGATATTAGCAAAAAAAAAAGTTCCAAAGCGATTGTAAATTCACCTCCCCAGAGTACAATCAAAGAAATTTTCCGGAGCAGTTAATTTTTTCCTAACATTTTATTCCATCGTTTCTTTCTGAACATGAATTTAAATCACTTTTATAGGTAGATAGAAAATGCCTTACCTGACTTACCTTTCGAAATGCCGTGGCTTGGCGCGCGGTATGGCGCCTGATGGTATGGCAGTGTGAATTCCAAGCTTTTATAGTCCTGTACAGGCGCAATTTAAACGGGCAAAATGTTCAGCATGGCGCTGCCAAGTGGGAAGTCTGATGGGGCCATAAAGGGATTCCAGTCGACGTGATATGGATAAGTAAATCTCAAAGTCCACGCTTATATTTTTAAATGAATTGAATAATAAAAGTCAATTAACCAAGTTTTTTTTAAATTGAATTTAAGTAGAAAATGTGTCGACTTGAATAATAATAATCGTTAAAATATTCTTTTTCTGCAAATAGAATTCTTAGAAATTAAGAATTAAGGCTGAGAAAATTTATAGTTTTTTTTTGGATTTAGATTGAATATAAAAAGTTTTCGACATAATCAGCAAAACTATTTCTTTTAAGTAACGGTATATCTCTAGTGGAAGACAATAGTGTGGAAAATTTTAATGTCTCCAACTTTTGTCATACATAATACTACTGAAAAACGAAGAGTTTCAGAGAAAAGCGCGAAAAACAAATTTGACATTTTTTAAAAGTCGCCATTTGGGTCACCTCCGGCTAAAGAATTTTCCAAAACAAAAGTTCCTATCACTTACGAAGGTCTTGATTTCTGATTTTTTTGGAATTTCTAAATCTGGACCTCCTCAATTGAGGTTTCATAACAATTTCTTCCCTGCTTCGCACCTACAGTTTTACATGGATTGCGAACCATGGATGAATTACGACATCTGTAAGGTTTTGTGCGTTGCAACCCATCAACAACAGAGCTCGTGATAGCAATCTAACCAAAAAAAAATTTTGCTTACGTTTTTTTTTTTTTTAAATTTGAAAAAACGTATGCAAAATACTTAAACCCAGTGACGATGGGTCAAAATATATAATAAAAATTCCACAATATCTAAAACAACTGAAAATACTTCACATATGAATTTGAATTAAAACCTCATCGATAATTCATGATTGTTTAAGTTCTGAAAAATTTCTTTTACGACTTTTCTTATACACTCTGCAAACAAGTCAATAGTAAACGTCACCAGGAAACGTTTACCTCATAAAATTAAGTAAGATTAAATTTTATAGCATTCGACGTATCTAAAATCCAAATAATGACTCATGTGTGCAAGTATGTGAAAAAGGACATTACAGGCGAGACCGTAAACAGCAAGGATAATTCCCGACAGCTCTTTACATTCTGTCCATTTACAACTGTCGCCGTATATTGAATGGTCATGCATTTAAGGACGTGGAAAAAACAAAAACCATTGCCCACCACCCCCTATCCAGACCACTCTGGGCCAGTCCCATGCAGCGAATTTAATGATAGAGAGAAAATTTACAACGTCCTATGAATTAGTGGGTTTAGGAGTAAAACCAGACTAGTCCAGTCCAGGATCACTCCTACTTCATGTTGTCGGTGCAAAACTGCAAAAATTCCAGGAATCAGAGCACCAGGATCTCATGAGGGCGAATGGGGGGCTTAGGGTATATGAGTTTTAGCTGCAAATCTTTCTATATCGTTTTATGTTGGCTCAAGAATGTTCTATCAAATATCAAATGCACCGCGCCGGCCCCACAGCTTCCCTGTCCGGGATTTCCAGGATAGATGAAATCGCTTTAATGCCATGTTGTTTCTATAGAGTTGAGCTGCAATTCTATTGCTGAAACTGTATTTTACTTGAAAGAAAGTCATCTTTTCTTGTTGTTTCAATTTTATACCTCTGTTGCCCCTCGAACCCCGCCTTAAGGCTGATAGAGAACCGATACAAAAGTCACGATTGTCGACGGTGTTTTCCACTCTTTGGTGTTGACTGCAAAATGGTGTTACATACGACTACATATATGCAGTGGTTTATGGCAAATGGAATTTTTATGGTCGTTTTATGGAGTCCCCTCGACTTACTCCGGAATTAAGTGCGTAATCAATTTATGTGTGACAATTTCGAAAGTTAATTTTACGATATACTTTTCGTTAACGAATCTATAAATAATTGGATTTTATTATATTACTCACATGGCATATATTGAAGAAATGCTGAAAAATCATGCATGCCAGACGATATCAGATGGTTTTTGACGTTGATTCGATGATTAATAAAAAGAGGCGAAAATCAATCTTAATAACAGTTTTAAATCGGATACTGTTTTATTGCAATTTATTGCAATGCTGTCGAAAATTCTGCGCAGCGAAGACATTAGGAGAAGAGATAAACACAATAGCAAGATTTTTTTCGCTGCGACTATGACGTCAGAGGGACTATCAACCAATGAAATCATTTTGCTGTCCTTGCCATGGTCACTGTTGGTGCCAGGAAATTGTAATTCCCACTTAAAACTTCACAACGCATGCAACGGATTACAATAAAAGCTAGGAAAAAAACCACAAAACCCTACAAATGTTGGTTATCAAGAATGCTTTTGAAAAGTCTTAATTTTTCAAATAAGGAAAATTTTTTAAAAAATATTATAAAACTCTTCCCACAAAGGCGTTTAATAGAAAAAAAAACCTCGACATTGGTTAACAGCAATTAAGACCCTAGTAATTTGCAATGTTGTTGCCACACTTGAGAAAATGTTTAAGCTGATTCCGGGTAAATTGCTTCAAATGGACCAAATAGAAAAATATAAAAAATTAACAAAATGTTTATAAGAAAACGAACCATTTATCAAAGACACGGTACTTCAGTGATAAATGATTCGTTTTATCTTCTTTAACCTAGCGCCCAGGAAAATTCTGTCTCTTTTTCTTTTATTCGGTGAAATGTTGTTCAAATGCACGTAGAAATTCATAGGAAAAGGGACTTCTATATTCAACCTTTTTTGTTGCCGTATTGTTTTTCCCATCTTCTATAAGTTTTTTCACCGCCCCCCCCCCCCCCCTCTCTCTCCCACGCCCTTGACGGTAGTAGTCACTCAATGATGGATCCTGTGACTCACATTCGAGGGAATTTTTTTTTGTCTCGTTTTTACGTTCAACTAAAACTCCTTGAGGACGTTGTTATGCTAATTATCCTTAAAAGATAATTGAAGTTTTGTGAAGGAGAAAGTTATTCGCTTCTAATTGGATTGTTTCGTAGCAATTTATCATTCCATGATACTTTTCCATTTTCAAGAAAAGTAAAATAAAATCGATAAAGTGTATTTTTTATGCTCATCTCATGATATTTTAGTGGATGCCGGGAATGAAATGGAGGCAATCCCAAGCTAAAAGGATCTTCCATTCGAAAGAATGAAAAGCGCTCGCTAGTGATGGGCTATCTATGTTGCGAAAAAGTTGAACGTTTTTAACAAACTTCGATAAATATAATTAAAAATATCATTTCCCCAAATTATCCGTCCCAACCTTCCGCAACCGCCACTCACAGTAATAACTGAAATTAATTTTCTTTATCAAAATAACTTGATTCGACAATTTGTCAACGAGAAATACGAGAAGTTGGACAAGATATCAAATTTGTTATTTTTAGCATCAAGATTTTGTTCCTATCTGGCAATTCTGGATGTTGTATTACAATCTGACAACAGCATGAAAGATTATAGTCACTCTATTATATATAGCTTTAATTTTAATTTACTTAAATATGGAAAAACTTTCTTAAATAGAACTAAATTATGGAAACTGCGAGGGATGTTTCTTATCATACAATTTATAAATAGCAAAAGAATCTAACGAAAAAAGTGGAAATTTTTAATGATTTTTTTTAAAGTTAGCAAAAGACCTTCAAAAATATTACTAAAGAAGTATTTTAAAAAGCAACAATGCCTGGAATTTTAGATACATCGTCTACCCAACTTGATGTTATTTCATCAATCACAATTGCAGGCTTGTCACAATTGCAGGCTTGTCACAATTCCAGGCTTGTCACAATTGCAGGCTTGTCACAATTGCAGGCTTGTCACAATTGCAGGCTTGTCACAATTGCAGGCTTGTCACAATTGCATTAAACAGAGAAAAGTTCAAAAACACTAGAATTAGAACATCACATTCTTACTAAATTTAAACTCCTATGCAACATTAAATCGACGAGGGAGATCTAACTTCAGATGGCAAGACGTTATTGATCAGGACGCGCAGAAAATTGAGGCAAAAAAAACTGGAGATATCGGTACGCGATCGGAACTTCTTGTCCGAGATATTGGGACAGGCCGAGACTCGAAACAAGTTATAGCGTCGAAGAGGAAAAAAAGCAATATCAAATTATTTTCTTAAATTTCCTCGAAAACGGTTTGTGGTATTAAAGACCGGCTGTGGAGTCGGTAGCTCAACCTTCGACTGTGACTTCGACTCCTGAAATTTTGGAATATCCGACTCCGACTCCGACTCCTGAAAGTCTGGAAGGTCTAATTCCAACTCAAACTCCTCCGGCTAAAAAAAATCATTAAATTACCTCAAACCTCAAATCAAACATTGTTTTTGGTTGTAAAACATTGAGGTTTGACATAAAATGGTGGGACAATAAACTAGAGAATGGTCAACTGAGGTAAATCAATCGGTTCGGAGTTGTGGTCAATTTTTAAAACCGTCTTTCTTAAATTTCATAAAAAAAATCATATAAAAAAATCATTGCGATTTTGATTTTCTCTCTCAAAAAATAACGAAAATCAAATCAATTCTGATGACAAATTCCCACAAACCTCGAAAGTAATTCCTGTTCATGATTTCAAAGCAAAAATAATTTGAAAAAAGAAAAGAAAAATGATATGACACAGAAAGAAATGTGTGAAGGTAGAAAGATTTCTTTCTCTTTCGATTTAATTAACCTCCTTTAGCTTATAACCTCTTCTGTAATCCTTTAAAAGGAAAATTCTCTTCCTTTAACTCCACAAATCTAAAATTCCATCAAAGATTAACACACAATCAGCTTTTTCCTCTTGGAATTTTTTATTTATTCATTTTTCCCAGTTGTTTTTGTTTTTGCTGTGGTGAATGTTTTTTTTTTCTTCTTCATTTTTTTACTTTACTTTTTGCCTTTTACCTTAGAAGAAAATACCAAGTGCTGACTTGATTTAACATTCATGAAAAATGTGTAGAGTATTCCTTGTGGCTTTATACCCTTGGGCTATCTATCTTATACACGTCGAGTACTTACAAAACCCCATTTAACCTCCACCATCCAATCGTCTCGCCCCTATGGCATACCCTTGGCCGGGTTATTGGGGGCAAACAACAACAAAAAGCATCCAGATAGATAGATAGATAGATGTGAAATGTTGAGTTGTAAGGCGGGTGAGGGAAACAAGAAAAGTGTACGAAATCAGCCAACGAATGAGCGAACGAGGTCAATGATTTATCGCAGGTGTGAAAGCGTTTATAAGTGGTAATTTCCCGCCACAAAGAAAAGGGCACCTGTTTGTACAAATGTCTTCGACCACCAACCACCCTTTGGGTAAAAACATGTTGGCCGTGTGCGCAAGGGTGAAACGTGGCAATGGAAACTTGTTGTTATTCAAAGCCAATGCCAAGCTGTTTGTTCTCCCAAAAAAAAAAAAGAATCCGAAATAAATAAAATAGAATAAACTCTGGCGGGGAAAATGAAACGAAACCGAAATGAAACCGAAAATGAAACCTTAAGCCACTGACATCAACAAATGTAAAGTATGGCAAAACACAACCCCGATCGTAGGGTGCCGAAATTGGAAAATACTCCTATATAAGGGATGCACAGCTACACTAAAAATCATCAGTTTAGTTCTGTTGACCAAACGAAGGCCAAACCCAATTCCAACCCCATCCGCACTATGGATCTAATCTCAACACCTTTTCTACGACAGACTCATCAAGCAAATATATTTCGTACATATGTTAAGGGTGCACAAACAACCCCCAAAATACAAATGATCCCAACGAAAGTCTCAACAATGAATAACCATTAGTTGGAATTTAGAAATCTCAGCACTTTACACTTTGGTAAATAGCAGAATCCGGCATCCATCCGAAATAAGGAGGGGACGGGTATGATGTTATTGGAACAGACGAAAAACGTTTCATCTTTAGGGCGATAGGATGATGTGGCTACAATCGAGGGGGGTTGGTAATACCATAGCATTACCATGTCTTGATGGAGGACCAAATCTTTTCCATATAAACGCTGAAAGTTGCACTATTCGGGGGTCGCCTAAAAAGTTGAAGGGCTCGCATGAAAAACATGTGATTTTTGAGATATTTTTAAAATATCTTTTCCCAATTTTCATGGAGCCCCTTTCTGTAGATGATAAAAGTGCAATCGATTGATTCACTTTAAAGATAGAGTTATTGGAAGCGTCGAAAGAAAGGTTGTGATGTTCACTGAGATTTTACTTTATTTTTATATTCTCGAAAACGTCAGTTGCTTTCAATAGTTTTAAGAGACTGCCAACAAAACAAGTCACGCTAATTTTCGCCTTTATAATTCCCCCCACATCTTGTTTTTTTTTGTGGAATTTAATTCCGTTGTCACCTTGCCGCCAAACTTTCTTCTTTCCTTCACCCTAAAAGTGTCATGTTTTTTTTGGACAGCCTGTAACCAGAAAACAACTTGACTGATCAATGTGAAATTTTCTATTACGGTTTGTGATGGGAAAATACCGCGAAAACAAATATATTTTTTCACAAACCCTAGATTTTTCTGGGCATACTAGAAACTTTTCGTCCTAACCTCGTATAGAGAAGGATATCGCTAGTAGAAAGTCAGCCAAAGTTGACAGGATACCAAACTAGAGTTTATGGAAGAAATAGACTAGAGCAAATCCATGCAGGAACACAATATCAACAACATCCACCAACAATGAAGCCAGGACAACGAAGTGTGGTATAATTGGGGGTGTTGATTGCCTCATCTCCCTGTCTGGCCTGTAGATTTCGTAGGCTAGATTTGGATATTTCCAAAGGCTTTGGAAAGTGAAGAGCTTGGAATTTACACGACAACCAACAACGCTGACGACAAAAGCCGTATGTTGGAAAAACATCCTCTTCTCAGTCACCATTTCCCAGCAGTTGAAAGGATATTCGACATTCCTGATCTAAAATCCAGCGGCTGGAGGAGAACGGAAATTTACGACTTAACATTTCAACCTTCCAGTCGCCAGGACAATGACAAATGGCCAGTCAGAGAGGTTAACACCGAAAGTATATGTTTACACTTAATCAAAGTTAGAAGTGTAACTACACATAGTAGATTTACACAACAATATGAAACGATAGATAGATAGATAGATAAAAAGATACGAGTTAATAGCACCTATACTTATTTTTGAATGCTTGTTTTTAAAATTATGAAATTTTATCCATAGATATTTCTGTGCCTGCGATAATTGTCTCAACAATCAAATTTAAACTAACGTGTTTTGTTTTAAGTTTTTAGCGGAAAAACCTTTTAAGGCCCAGAAAAGGTCGCGAAATTATCAGCGCAAAGGAAGCAAATTTTAAAGTCTGTTCCGAAAGCCATCAACAGCTTGCCACTGGTTTAATCCAAATTAGCAGCATTTCTGTCAATCGCGAACGTAACGATTGGCATAAATAATGCTTGAGATGACACACAATTTGAACAATTTATTTTGTCCCCCGTTCTTCCCCCCAAATAAAATAATTTCTAGCAATTTTCTTAAAAACAATAAGGGACTATCCATAAAGTTCGGTACACTTAACGAGGGGGGAGGCGGTACCCAACCCCATCAGAAAAATCTCGAAAAGCATAACAGAAGGGGGCATGGGTCCGAAAGACCGAAAATGAGTGTGACGTATTTTAAGTACAGCCCCTAGGTTGTATTCAAAAGCTTATAAAAGTAAAATGTATTTAGAATATAATTTTACATAACTTTTCCCTACATCAAAACTCGGACCACTACTTCTCCCTTCCCCAAATTAAATCAAAATTCAGGCTATCCTCATACAGAGTATTTGACGATTACTCCTTTTTCATAATTTTTTCTCTGAACCCTCCCAAAAAATTTTAAGACACAAAAAAAAAAACATCTTTCAAACCATGTCAAAGTTAATGGCTTAAAAACCCAGAGATTTAATGAAAAATTCCTGTACAAAATATTTTTTTTATGTAAATCTCTTTATTAGCAAAATGTACATTTTTATAGAGATTTAATTTTTATTTTTTGGATAAAAAGCTTTTTACGAGTAAAATGCGAAAAAATCGCTAATGCAAGAGAATAATAAAATAACCACGCACTCACTTTAATTTTCTCACTTTAATACAAGTTAAAAGCAGAAAGTGGAATTAAATGTAACATTTTTTGCGATGTTTTCAAAAAGTAGCCACTAAAAATTATGCCATTTTATCCATTTGAAGTGCTTCGTTAACTCAACCACGCACCGCAAAAACTTTTTTTTTTCATTTCTCATTCAAATATGTTGCCAGGATCGTTGATGCGACATATTTGAATAATTTTCACGAAATGATTGTTGATCATCAGGTGAGTTTTTTATTCGTGTGACTGCAATTCTCGATTTTTAAAAAATATGGGAAATATTTTTCCTTCAGTACCAACGGAAAGATTTTTCGAAATCTTTCTTCTTCGGTAATACAACTAGTTTCCAGTCTGAGTCTGCGGGAACATTTAGTAGCCCTCAAGTTTGACATTTTTTTTTGGAAAAATGACGGCATTAATAATGTCTTCAAAAGATACTGAAAAATCTTAAAATTTTATGTCTGAACCGAAGATTTTTAGACCTGAGTTTTCGGATCAAAAATTTTCATGAAAACAAACCATTATTCCATTGTATTTCATATACGAAAATAAATCCGGTTTAAAATTTTAAATTTTCACATGATATACTCCCACACACCGTATACTGAAGGACTGGAAAATTTCGAAAAAAAAAACATTTTTCACGCGTAAAAGGTTTTTCGTTTGCATATTTCTACGGTGGTGGTGATGGTGCGATGATGTCGATTGGAGGCTGGTGCGGTAAACGTAAAAAGGATTTTAAACAATTATCCCATATATGCAAAACAAGATGCATCGGCAGCAAAAATCGAGCAATTGGCTCGCAATTACCCAAATTTTAATGAAATTTTCCAATTCATCGTGAATTCAGCCGCTTTACGCTCATATGAATTCCGCCATTATATTCGCATGTTTTTTGTATGGATGGATGTTAACCGATATATATGTTTATATATAGTCGGATGTGAAAAATACATGTTAAAATGGGTAATTTTTAATGGGTCCATTCATCGGATGGTGCAATGGTTAACTATAAAGAAAGTAAAAAAAAAATTAAATTGAGAATTTTCCTGAATTTTAATTACTTTTAGCTGTAATGATATTGATGACTGAGCATATTATGTTGAATTTAATTGAGAAATTATCTCTTGTTTGTATCAAATGTTCCGTTAAACCGAAACACTCAAATCAATTAGAAATATCCTCAAAAATTATTTTAAAAAAAAGTTTAAAGTGTTTTCAATGGTAATTGATGAGTTTTCAATGCAAGTAATAAACTAATAACACACCGATTATAATTAATGAATTTATTTATTTTTTTATCTTGAATAATAATACGGGAGGGATTTCATACCCGGTAAACTTTCACAATCCTTAAATTTCCCGCTACGTCGTAACGGGTTGTTTAATAACGTCGCGTATTATGAAATCCCATACAAAAATTGGGAAAAAGCGGGACGACGAAGAAAGGGGGAAGGGAAAGGGGGGCGTTCCAAAAATTCGAAAATTAACGTGACATGCAATATTTTATAGATAGCCCTTAGCACAGGATTTTTTCCTAATATGTTTTTCTTATGTAAACTTTAAACTCTATGAAAGTCCCTGTGTATTGAAAAAAAACCCCTCCCTCTAACTATAAAAAAATATTTTCTAAAAGCCCTTTGGTTAGTTATTACCAAATAACAGTTGCATTTTCAACTACGCAAACTGCATTGAAGTGTCAATGGAACAACAAACGCTTGAGAAATATTAATGAAATTTCCCAAAATATTGGCACATCCACACTTCCCGATAGACTTTAAAGTGCAATAATTTAACGGACATCAAAGTGGGAAAACCAAACACGACGCAATTTTCACACTATGTATGCGAATTTAATCGACCAAAATGAACGTCAACTAACCGCTACTATAAACGCATCCTAAATTTTTACGCTGAAATTTTCTATACACGATCACAGGACGAACGTGGAAAAGCCCGCGTACTGGCCAATGGTGAAATAAAGGAAAACATTTGGATGGCCTGTCATTAAACCCTAGTCACTAAAAGTCCGTGGAAAATTAAATAATGCCCGTTAAGGGAATGTATATTTGAAAATGATAGGCGGAATTTGAAATTTCATTTTAGTTTATCGCCTACACGACCTCTCGCTTTTCCAACAACAGGATTCAAGATACCTGCAATTGGAAAATTCATTATGACCACTGAACAGCAAATTAAAGAGGAAACGTCTCCACCGAATTTCCATTAAACTGCATGCGAAAATTTTCACTTTTACCTGAAGGTTTTTCTATAATAATAGTTAGAAAAATTCTAGTTTTTCTGTTTGGTGCATTTTACATAAATAAAATTCACCCTCAAATTGTATACGCGGCATTTCTTTTGAAACGCCTTCTTAGCAAGGGATAGTGATTTAAAGGATATTCAATTATAGAGGAAAAATCTATTAACACATTTAATGACTCGTAAAGGTATTATTTGGTACTATAAAACAAATCTTTGTTTCACATCTGAAAGTAATCTATTATCTGATGGATTCGAATTTTAGTAAAATAGTATTTTGTCATGCAAGTTGTTTTTACAGCATTTGGTAAAAATATTTCTCCTGTACATCAGATCCCAAACAGCATTTATGTCAACCGTGACGTTAGCGGTTGACACGTGGCATATGTCAACCCCTGACTTCATAGTTGACATAAATGCTGCTTGATATCGAGGGTAATTAAAGTAAACGAACTGTAATTACTTTGCGTTTTTAGTGTCTGGCACGTATCTGCTACTAGATAGTTATATTTTTAGTGGCAGATACGATATATACACTTTTGGTGGCTGATACGTAGGGATTTTCAAAAATTATAATTATTTTATGATTTTTTCTATAATAGAGTTCTTTTTTTTTAAACTAAATTTTAAATTTGATTGATATTGTAACTGAGTCGCTTAACTCATAATTGGATATGACTCATATTTAAAACCTAAATATTTCTAAAATCGTGTACATATTGATCGTATAAATCAGGATAATCAAAATTTTCACCATAAAATTCAAATATTCAGCGATTTTGATCAGCATATTGTATGAGAATCCAAAAAATCCATATATGTTAATTAAAATTTGATAAGGTTTCAAAATCAAACAACATCTTATTAAAATTTTACAGCTTTATAACGTATTCAACCCAGGGAAACATATTCGATTAACTACTCTAGTGGTAATGGTGGTGGATTTATTAAAGAACAGCCGATGTTCAAAAAGTACTGAAAACAGAAATGCCGTAGAAGAGTTGAAAATATCCTAGCATAGTTGGTAAAATTATTTGACAATGTGTAACAATTTAGTAAATGCCTACCCGCGATAACAAATTTGGGGTGCAGTCATTTTATTAATTGTGTATGCATAACGAGAGAAAATCATATTGGTAGACTTTTCATATGAGTTGGTGTGGAAAATTTCCTTTTTTGGAATGTGTTATCAGAATTATGTCTTTACTGTATTTTCGTTTTGGTTTAAAATTTTCAAACTAATCAATCTAATCAATCGCACTGAAGATTTTTGCTCAATTTTTTATTAATTGACTCATTTTTTCAATATGTTCTGAGGTGACTCCTGACAGTGGACGACCTTGCATTGCAATATTATTCAAAATCGCTTTATGTATAAAATTTCTCAGGTTTTTTTTTTTGCTTCCGCGTTCCCTTTCTGTTTTTACTTTCCCTTTTTTCCTTTTCTCTTTTTCCTGTTCCATTTTCCATTTTCCTTCACCTATAGCTTCACATTCACCTTCCCCTTCCCGCTCCCTCTTTATCTTAATTGCCTTTTTTAAATTATTTTTTGTGAAATTATTATTCCAAAAAACCTGTAAAATCTCCCTAACTTTTTGTCAGGTTAACTCTGACCTTACAGAGGTGTCTGTAAGCCAGCTAGCGGTCAGAGTTAACCTATCTAAGGTCAACTCGTGCAGCTCCCAATGCCCTACATCACCTGCTGGTGGCTTAATTTCAGAATTTCTCCGACCACAGGTCAACTCAGTTTTACTTGCCCACATGCAGGCGAACGCGCGCCTGCCCGAGGCCAATTACGCCGTATGTAGGTCGTCGAGTTAGCCTCCATTTTTCTGAGTGTAGTAACCCCCAAAATTCTATTCAAATTTTCTTTCATTTCACACAGACAAAAAAAAACAACAACTCTAAATCATAAAATCCAAGAAAAAGCAAATTTTAACATATTTCAAAAGAACTTCATCATCATCAATAAAACGATGAATAAGAAAATCGCAATATGGAATTATTCTTGTACGCTTTGCTAGGATCTTCCGTATCAAGAAATTCACCGGCAACTCTACATACATTTCTACATCTAACCGAAACCCTCGGCGAAAATACTCCTTTCACACAATCGTAGTGATAAAATAAAACAAAATGAAAAGGGAGAAATTTTAAAAAATTGTTGTATTAAGAAAGTCTATGAGGAAAAATGGAACAAAAGATGGATGATGTGTGGAAGTCGTAAGAGTCTTCTGTTTTAAAAGAACAACTCTTTCACTTAAACTGAAGATGACACTTCCCTTTATCAGGTTTAAGTGGTGCTTACTACATCCTTTTGTATCGCAGAAGGATCTGTGAATAAAACACTTAAGACCACTCCTAGTGATTTTAGGGGTTCTTTAGCCACCAGAGCAGAAGTTGATGAACCTTGGGATATCTTAGATCCTTCATACCTGTTCGAAATACACATGTATTAAATACTATTTAAATCGTATGTCGCCTAAATGTGTGCATCGAATAAAATTCCCATTGATGTCAAGCTTCAAAACCATAACTGATTCTACAATTTAATTAATAAAAAAAATCATAGTGCCATTATAATCTCAAGACCAATTACAAAATGTCAAAAACGTTTCACATTTACAATTAACGCGCAATTACATGTGTTCAAAATATTATCTGAGTTGAAAATCGTTAATTTTTCGTTGTGACATTCGGGATATTAAAATTTAAATTTAAAAAAAAAATTGTGTGACTAAATTAGTTTTATATGTCACAAAACGAAGAGCGAAAGTGGGTGGGGGTGTTTCAAGGTTCAAAAATCATCATTATAATAACCTGAAAACCACGAAAAAAAATTCTATCACACGGAGGTGTCCTGAACTGACTTCTGTAATCGGAAAATTCGCAAAAGAACCGTAGATACATTATTTGCGACCGAGGAAAACTCTTTTACTTCTTAAAAAAATCAAGTAACATTTTCAACGTGCCCTATTTTCTGCTCCAAAAATTTATGTCCTTCGAAACTTGCACACTAGTAGCAAACTAGTAAAAACTGTCCACCTCTAAATAAATTACGTTTCGGTCCATTTGATTCCAAGCACAAAAATTCTATTTATCGGTTTATTTTTTTGCATATTTCATATAAATAACAATAGATATGTCGGTATCAATATTTGAATACCAGAACGTAAACAGGAGATTAGACTAGAACAATGTTTGTGCATCGAATGTATCCACTAGCCACAAATTATTGTATAAATGGTTGAAAATATTTTGTTTGTTATGTGGCTTAGTAGCCAATTTTATCGATCATTTGATATACGACATAAAATATGCTTCAATATAATTTATGAACTTCAAGCATTGAAATTGTGTTAATTACTGATATGTCATACGTGAGTAATTTATTTGTCATTTCTAGGATAATTGCGGAAATTTTAATGCTTTTTTTTAATCATTTTTTTACCATTTATTTTTATTGCGCGTTGGGGTTTGCTCAGTTTGATGTTAAACTGTAATTTTCAATGGTTAAACTCGAATTAATCGATAATTATAAAATAATATATTTTCATTGTGATAAAAATGGGGTGGGCTTGAACCTTCTGAATTGGTCCAGGACGGGACATCGTTTTCGTGGACAACATAAAAAAACATCTGATTTTATCCAATAAGGAATCTTTTTTTAATCGTAAAAACGTGATCTAATTCCATTAAAGCAACAGAATAAGCAGTATTTTTTTAATTACGGAAATTTGTGCATGAAATTCTTTATGCAATATAGGAAATCGCATCCCAATCGATTCAAAAATTATCAGGTGAAGGGTTCCCCGGGAAAGCGGTAAAATCGATATAGAATATCCTCCATAGAAGATAGACATTGACGTAAATTATTTTTTCAACAAAAAACAAAAAAAAATCACCCCATTTTCCCCCCTCCCCCTTCCTTCCTTCATTAACATCTTCGTTTTTTTGTATTGTATTAGAGGCTCTCCATAAAAGACGTCACAGTTTTTGTGTTGCGTGGGTCTGCGATGGTGTGACGGCGCGGCGCCGCCGGCGGTACTAAACTTCATATAAAAATCGCAAAAACGCGCAACACAAGGGGAAGGTGGGAGCTAGGGTGTCTAAAAGCTTGAAAAAAGCCTGACTTATTGTATAGACAACACTTTAAAAATATATTTCAAGAAGTTTCACCATCCCACTTCTGATTACACAACATTTGACCCCATTCGATTTGTGTAACATCTTTAATTATCCTTTATGTGTAAATATCCTGTAATTATAAATCATTTCCGATTCATAGCCATTTGGTTGCCCAAAAATTGATCCGGGTTTAATTCGGCTGACGGCTGCCCATTCATGTAAGGACATTCTGTTTATTGTCCTGTAGATAGTAGTGTCGCATTTTAGGCAACAATTGGACCCTTGACCTCAATGTATTTCTGTTTAAATGGCACATTAAACTATATAGTGTCCTAAAATTCCCTTAAATTCGTTATTCGTTTTATTTCTATATTTTTGAATGTGTGTGTGCACAAGTGTTATCTTCGTCGGTCGGTCGGAAGTGAAGTTAAACTACTTGGTGGGAGTTTTCGGCTTGAATGTCCGTCATTCGGGGTAGGAAAAATAAATTTTTGACAATGGAATCATTTTCCATAGCTCCCCTTTTTACCGACATCATCATCATTTACATCATTGTCCTGGTCCTGGCATGGGGAATATGTGGACCAGCAATATTATTATTATCCTTTTGCATGCCGTAATCTAAAAAGAAAAAAAAAAACTATAAACTGAATAAAAGGGTTCTTTCTGTAAAATGGATTCACCTTCTTGTTCCAGTTCAGTTCAGCCAACAAGGACCAAGGATATCTGTCTATCGATCTACTCACTTTCCTCTTAGATGATCCGGACGACAACAGACAGTGGTGTTGATGGCGATGATGATGGTTACCCTTTTAGCTTGATTAGTATTTGAATACGCCAACAACCAACTCAATGTTCACTTCAGATCTTTCTCATTATTTCGTCCTTTTTTTAGTATTTTACGAATATGTTGTCTTGCTTCATCTTTTTTGACCGTCGAGTGTAGTCCATTTCATTTATGTGGACAACCTTTTAACAGTTGAACTTCAATATCAACACTTTCCGCACCAAAGGAAGAAAGGGTTAAATATGGGAATTACTTTAGAGTCAACGATCTGGAAATTAATTGCCATAGTGCAGTGGTTGTTAACCTTTTTCGGTTCACGGCACTCTTAAAAAGCGTATACCGTGACACCTGACTTACATAACGCTCACAGTGGCAGATTTAGAGCATCTGAAAAATATGAGGTCCCAATGACAATTTGAGGCTCTAAGTATTGCAATCTTTTTCAGATCAGAGGCATTAAAAATGTTTGTGCTTTGAAAAATCAGATTTGAAAAGAAGCGAAATAATGATGCGCCGCAGGGAGTTTTTACTTTCGTTTGCGTTCATATAAAAATATACGATGTAGTGGGGATATGCTGTATGTGGACAAATATTCCCGCGACATACCTCCAACACAGTACCTCCAACAAGGTTAAAAACCACTGCCCTAGAGCTCTTGCCGACACCACAAAGTGCCGCAGCATCACAGTTGAGAATCGCTGCAATAGTGTGTAGCACAGAATCATTGACAGAATTTTGAGCACTGGTCCGAGAATTGGTTTCGCTTAACAAACAATAAATTGTGAAATATACATGCTTATTCACAAAAGCTATTATTGCTTGTTAATACCCATAACAATTGTTAGAACAGAAATCGGTATTCACATTTCACTTTGCTTGCTATGAATTTTCGATAATATTGTTAAGCGAAAAATTGTCAAATAAAACCGTATTCAGAGTGCACTATTGCTTGTTAGAATTGTTCAAAAGTATTGTTACGATAGCAAAAATAAATTTTAGTTGTTTGGGAAGAAATATATTTTATTTTTCAAGCAAAAAAATTGATTTTAGTAAAACACACTTAAATGCAAGACGCTTAAATGTAAAACTCGTGTAATTGGACGCCATATTTGTGCCTGGAGGATTTCAAAGCATTTTTCATATAAATATATACGGATAAATTAAACACGCTTAATTGCAATACTTCCTTAAATGCAACCATTTTCATACCCCAAAAGTATAAATTACATGAAATTTTACACGTTTAAATGCACATGTGCAAAAATAAAACGTGCAAAAAAAACAACAAAAAAAATGTGATTTTTGTTATTTTTATGTGATAAAATGAATTCTTAATTAGATTCATTGTTTTTGTGTAGCTTAATTGAATTAAAAATGTTTATTACAGGAATATTAAAGTTGCATGTTTATCTTTGACTCGCATAATTGCACATTAATGTGTATTTCTCCGTGCTTCCGTGCTACGGATAAATGCAAAACACGGATAAATGCACATTAAATTCTGCGAAGTTCGATGTGCATTTAAGCGTGTTCTACTGTGTTGTTTTTTTAAAGACATATCGTCGGTGATATTGCAATACCGCGTATGAGCAGTTTGTAAATACCGCGTATCTACATTTTGAATGTTTTACGGGGGGAAGAAAAAGTTTGATATTTCTAACCCTTTAAAGAGATTTTCTCATCTAAGATTTTTTGGGACCTCATTATGACAGTCATATAATGAGGTCCCAAAAAATCTTAGATGAGAAAATCTCTTTAAAGGGTTAGAAATATCAAACTTTTTCTTCCCCCCGTAAAACATTCAAAATGTAGATACGCGGTATTTACAAACTGCTCATACGCGGTATTGCACTATCACCGACGATATGTTGGATTACCACGTGGATTACCAAGTCAACTTCTTCGCGATACCAGCGATCCGTTTTCCATAGAAGAAAACAGTTTTAAAAAATATTTATCGTCTCCCCGCAATGTAATACAACAAATCCGCCAATGCAATACAACAATCCGGGAATGCAATACAACAACCCCCGAATGCAATACAACTGCAACTATTATAATAATTCACAAAATTGTTGCCATAACAACACAACGAACATTTTTAACGAAACTTTTTAACAAGCGAAATTATGAATACCATTTTCTTTATGGATTGCTATGAAATTTATTGTTACTTAACAATATTGTTAGCTAACAATAAATTTGTGAATAAGCATGATAGGTGGAAAATTAAAAAGGGAAATGATAGCACATTATTTTTATTTGGTATTATGTTGATTCGGCAATTACATGTTTTTTAGTGCTTTTATGTATACTTTCTGGAATTTTTTTTCCATTATTTCATTTGTATTCTAATTAAAACGGTACGCATCGATAAATTTAAAAAAAAGTCAATTATTTGCGGATTTTCTACAAATTTTTATTATTACTGTGTAAATTTTCTATATACAAAATCCAGGTTTGTCTGTCTGTCTGACTGTAAGAGTAGGTACTGGCAATGCCCGCGCAATTGCTTTAATAGATTTCAATGAAAATTTTTTTACAGACTGTATAAATTCCTATATATTTTCGCTGAACAAAATTTATATTGACCTCCCCCTCTCCCCCGTCCGGTACCACTCACAATATAACTTTTGAATCAATCAGCGGATAGAAACATTGTTTTCTGTTCTGAATAAACAATCGACTAAGATTTGTTTTATTAAACAATTACCCCACCCCCTGCTTCCCTTAAACCCCCTCCTCAGCTAAATCCTGGACACCTCAAGCCATTTAGATCGGGTTTTGACCACTTGATGTGTCGTATTTTAAGCAAATTTCGTTCCCACTCAAATTTACCCCTTTTAAGCCCAGCCTTGTTTTTTCATGTACCAATGTGGGAATTTCGATTTGATATTTTATTTTCAACGCCCAGCCACCGGCTGAATAAAACAAGAAATCGCAAGAGAGAAGGGTTTGCTGGCAATTTGTCAGATTTCTTTTATTTTTCTTGTTAATGCAAAAATCGCATTTTGAACCTTAAAAACAGCATCTTGTCTGAATTATGTTTAAAATGAAATATTATCTACTCTTTGTTTTATCAACGTCCGTAAAATCTCATTACATGAGGTTCAGTTAAACGTTATTTTCTTCCGAATTTTCACTTTCACTGAGAATTAGGATCTTACAAATCGTTTATGTGGAAATTATTTAATTCATCACCGAAACTCATTCTAAAATTCACTTTTAAAAAGTACTCTTCCCATAGCCATTTCACTGTTCATAAAACCCTTTACAAAACACAAACCGAAATAAATTTAATTACATTAGAACCTTTAAATGTTTGTTATACAAAAAATACAAATTTCGATCTACGTAATATTCACCTTTCGTTTTATAATAAACACGAAATAATCGCATTAAAATACATAACCCAACTCAATGTTAAAATAATTTCTTAAAATTTCATAATTAAATGTTGATATCCGTTCAACCTTAATGTAAATAAATAAAATGTAAAGAAAATAAATATAAAATACTAAAGTAAATAAAAGTATAATGCAAATAAATAATGAAAATATTCCATCACCCCAACATAATATAATCCTTTTTCTCATTTATCAAAGCTTAAGCACAAAATTTAATATTTTCCTTTTAATTTTTTTCTTGGTGTTTTCATCCTTTAGCAAAGCCTATGAAATATAAGAGAAATGTTTGTTAAAATTTTGTCTTCCGTCTTTTATATTTTATTTATTTTTTTTTTTTGGGTTTTTTTTTGTTGTGTTTGCTTGTTGGTTTACTTTTCATTTTATTTTAAAGATCAAAACCCCTTAAGGAACTCATTTATTCAATGATTTTCTCATATCAAAAAACCAGTGGCAGTCGACAAAACTCTCCAACCAATCACCAGCAGCCACCCATCTGCACTCTAAACCTATATATATATATATATATATATATATATATATATATATATATATATATATATATATATATATATATATATATATATATATATATATATATATATATATATATATATATATATATATATATATATATATATATATATATATATATATATATATATATATATATATATATATATATATATATATATATATATATATATATATATATATATAGATATGAGAGGGATAACGACCAGGACACCGAAACCAAATGACTGTTTTCACTTTAAAAATTTTCTGGTTGAAAAGAAAAGGATCCAACTAGGCTCAGTTAAAAAAAAACACACACACACACACTGAAAAATTTGAAAAAAATACCGTGCTAAGAAAAATTGAAAATACCATCTTTACTAGTCCCGAAAAAATGTGAGAAACAGTGAACAGGGAAATTGATGTTGTGGTGGTAGATGGAAGTATTTTCAAAGGAAAACGGTCGCAACACCGAAAAATCATCCTCTGGAATGAATTAACATAATTTTTACTCGCCGACAAAAAAAAAGGAAGCAAAATAAAAACTCGGCCGCCAAGAAGAACCACTCACCCCTGCTGCCACCCAGGCAAAAATTCACAATCCCTGGTACGCTTTTACCAAATTCTTTAGAAAACGAACCATTCCAGGTCTGCAAGGGGTGCCAACGAGGAAAGATGATTACCGCGATGATAGGGAAGCCTTTCTAACCTGCAATTCCTTCGGGACGATATATAAGAAGCCGCTACTCGAATCCCCCACAGTAACCAATACCAGTCAACAACCCCCAGCCACCAATGAAGCCTCATACTTCCGCATCAAAGTAGAATTAATTAAAAACATACAATTTTGTCAACCTAATTACTCATTCTTGGAGAGATATCCCTCTTTTATCTTTTTCACTGAATTTCATCACTTTCACTTTTATCCCTTTCCCTTTGCACGCAGGACATCTCCGACAAGTAAAAGTCTCAAAGAAGCAAAAGGATCTTCTGTGATGAAACCAAGGTCTTTTTTTTGCTTATTTTCCTGAAATCCTTCAAGGAAGTTTCCTTTTTCGGGTAGTGTGTCTGCTCGGATTGAAGTAAAGCCCGCATCCTTGCCTTTACCGTTCAGGAGCTTTTTTTAATTCTTGGAAAAAGAAAGAGTGCGAGTAACCGAAAAACGATAAAATAAAAGTATTCTGATATGAATAAGAATGGTTACCAGCTCAGCAAAAAATCTTACCACATGCAATTGAGAGAAAGTGAAAGATTTAAAGGGTTGGCAGGTAATTTACACAACGGGCTGCTCGTCTCATTTTTACGTCTCACGTCTCACTTTTAGAGGTTGTGACGTATTCCTCACTCTAGTTTTCTCCTTTTCCGCCAAGTCTAGTTCTTTTCACCCCTCCTCGTAGTTTAGCGGACCTGAGTCCGATTTTCATTGTTTTTTAAACTTAGATTTTTTTTAAACCAAACACGTATAATTTGGAAATTTCTTCTGGCTTCCCAAATCTTGGACGTCTATCAATCAGGCTATTGTACGATTGATTCCACACAATGAATTATTGTAAATCTCCACTACCATCACATTCAAAATAAAATCATTTAAACAGAGATCACATTTCGCTCCAGCAGATGTGAAGTCAAATTATTCTTAATATTAAAAAAGCAAAAGATGTGAAAAGTTAAAAGAAAACTGGAAAAATTCTCGTAGGAAAATTTTCATCCAACTTTAAAAAAGCGTCTTCAATTCTTTTCTACCTCACCACATAGCGATGCCACAGTGGTTTTTTCAACATCTCTTCACCCCTTTGCCAGCGCCTAGCATGTATTAAAAGCCCTCGTCATTTCAAAGCTTACATTTTCTTCGTTCTTGATTCTCTTTTTACTCATCTGACAAAGTATTTCTATCTAGTTCTCTTTTTACTTGTGTTTTTTTTGGGATTTTTTTTTGCTTCTTTAAAGAATAATCTTTGAAGCAAAAGTAAAAGAGGAAAGTGAGACAAAACCCTTCAAAGTGGAAAAGTTTAATCAAGGAGAACTGTTGAGGAACTGGAAAATGCGTAGAAAGTAATTTTCCTTCTCATTGATGCACATAATCTTAAGACAACTTACCTTATCTTATCATTCTACATCTCTATATCGTATCACATTCCCTCCCACCCAGAGAAAATTTTCTTTTTCACTGTTTCAACTCCACGACACCCAGACGATATGTCTGTTTAACTCACAGGGTTGTCTGTGCTCCATACACGAAAGGATAAGAAAGAAGTTTGATCTACCCTTCGACTACTTACAAGCGGGTGTTTTCCTTACCCCTCCCAAACCTGATACGAGTATTACATAAATACCCGAAAGTAATTGTTTATTTTGGATCCTTTAATCCTTATTTAAGAATTATATCGTCGTAACCCTCATACTACCGCCCCCTTTCGCAACATCAATTCGCCGCATCACTATCAAAGATATGAAATTTGTAAAAGTTTCCAGCAGCCATCGTGAAAATCCTGAAAACTTAGCAACAGTCAAAAAGGGTTTAAGTTTTATGCTTGTAAATGTAGCTGCAATTTATATGGATGCAAAAGCAACTTTTCTACATGAAGAACATGAGTATAAAAGTTTTTCCACTTTAATATAAAAAAAAAGTTTCTGTTTCCCGTTTCTTCCTCTTTCACTTCGTTTATTTTTTTTTGATTAGGTAAGATCCAATTATCAGCGATAAGTAGGCGTATTATAAGCTTGTCTAAAAATAAAATTGGTTTAAAAGTTAATCCAAGAAAAAATCCATTCCAAATAAAAATTACTTACATTGAGTTTCCTAAGATTAATGCCGACTTAAGGAAGTAGACCCTAATTAAATTTTTATTAAATCACGAAGGATATTAAGGTAACAGATAACATCAGAGTAAACTCTCATCCTTGAAGTCCTATTAGGGATTGGAGCAGGAAATACAGGAAAAATGTTTTTTCATGGTGGCATTTTTTCTTTCTTCTTTTTTCTGTGAAATTTTTAAGAACTTTTTCGCAGAAAAATCAAGAATTTTGATTTTAGATTTTTGAAAACGGTCATTGGAGAACAAATAAAAATACCCACTTTTAATTAGTTGAATTTAAAGTTGTGGCACCGAATTTTCCTGGTGCCCAGAACAATCCTCATGAAAGTAGCTCCAGCGGCAAAAGAAATCGTCGGAGAGGGGGTCACTACAAAGGGGGATAGGTTGATTTTAGTGGGCGAGAACTTTGCTTTAGAGACCTCCTACCTATTAATTAAGTCTGAATCAAAATTGCTTGAACCCTTCAGAAAATAGCAGATGAGGGGTAAAAACGAAGGGAGCTAAAGGTTACCACATCACTTGAAATCCCCGCTGCATGTTTCTGAGATGTTCGGCTAAAATTTTGTGCGCGTAGGTATTTTATTATGTGGATGGAGGGGGTGGGGGGGGGGAGGGAATGTGTAGTGGGATAGATTTTGCAAGGCAAAAAAAACTTGATTTTTTTCTGAAATCTCTCGTCAAAAAAAACCATTCATTTTTTCCGTCTTTGAAGTCATCTCAGATGATCATCATTAGAAACAAAAGAAAAAAATTAACACTTTTAAGTGAATTTCAGTTGAGAGTATTTTTGGCGTTTGGTGAATGCTGATTTTCTTTCATCTACAATTCAAATTCTGTCACTGTTCCAAAATCAACAAAATTATGAACACTTTATGACAATTTTCTTTAGAATATTGTTTGTTTTCATTCTGGCATGTTTATGTTATATCGTCTTGCCAATACGGGAAAATCTTCAAACTAACAAGCAAAAATTTCCAAGAAATCAAAAGATTAAGTGCTTAAATTTATGTGCAATACGTAAACATAGACCCAGCATATGCACATTTTCCAGGGCATATTTATAATATCTTGAATTGCTAATCAGATGGATGTACAAGAATTCGCTTAAGCAGCTAAAATGTATTTTCGATCTTCTTTTAATTAATCGTTTTCAGTGAATTATAGCAGAGAAGAGTCTTTCAATTAAACCCAAAACAAAAATCTCTTATTCATTGGAAAATATTTGTAGTTAGACATGGTTAAGATAACCAACATAATCTTCTTTGGCATGAAATCTTGAGCTCCGAAGATTGTTTCAATTTTCCAAAAATAGATTTCATTCATAAACTGTGAGTGAGAAATTTGTGTAAACGCGAGTATTATCTTTATTTCACTTGTGAATTTTCTTATTAGATAGTTTTCCGTGTATATACAAAACCATACGACAGTAATTAAACTGAAGATCTAATGTTCATTGACTTTATGTGTGTTTTTGGAATCCTTTTTTGAGGAAATTCTAAAAATGACGAAATAATGGCAGCTGCCTCAATCAGTAGCCACCTGCTCAGAGTTATTTCAACGTTTCCGTTTGTGGAACAGTTGAATGCGAAGAGGAAAATTTTCTATAAGAAAATTGGCAAAAAACTAAGAAGTTTTATTTTGTGAAAAAAAAAGTATGAAAAACTGCATGAAAATTCAGGAAGAAAATCTCTAAATTTTTTTTATTACAATTCCAGTTGTATGTCTTTCTAAAGGGGCTGTTCAGAAAATAAGTTGCACTTTTAAGGGAATGGGATCTGCGATAGTGTGACGGAGAGCTATTAGACTTTTAAATATATTGAAAAAGCGAGGTGGGCGGGGGTCCGTTTTTCCTTGCCAGCAATTTCTTTAACTCTACTAAGCTGTTTCGATCCCGTTTATTTAAATAGAAATATTTTCTCTGTACGGAAACGTTTTTTTTCGCTCTCTGAAGTTTGTCTGCTCTACTCAAGGTAAACTCATCAAAATTTGTTTAGCGCAAGGAGTCCTACTATTCAGTAGTACAGTCGCCTCCCGTTTCAAATAAGGCTTCTACTCGAGGTCTTGTTGGAGCAATTCGTAAAGATGCAAGAATCGTAACTAATAGAATGCCGAAAGTTCGATCCCCAGCTGTAAGTAAAATAACTTTCGATTCTTTAACAAGATAAAATATACGTTAATAAACACTTTAATCTAGATAAAATTATGAAGTATTAGTGTTGCCCGTCACCGCCCATTGTTAAAAATAGAAAAACCTTACAAATGTAATATTTTTCTTTATATAAAGTGTGGCTATAAGGCCAAACAGTTTGGTTTAGGTGGGAAAATCATTTACTTGTCAAAAAATCGCCTCCACTCAAGTAAACTGTTTTCCCCCATGAAGAATAACCAATTTGTGAAATTTCTCTACCGAAAAAAAAACTTTCCTCGAAAATATCCGATGAAAAATAAAAACATTCCACCTTAGGCAAAAAAAAATCCAAAAATAAGAACAGAATAAATTACTCACTTAATTCTATTTAATAGGATTTAAAATTCGATTTGCAAAACATTTCACTGTGGCTCTCATCTAATAAGGATATAAAACTGAAAAAAAAACAACATTTCGTCTACCTCCGAACTTTATCCTGGCGATATTCATGGGGAAATTGATCCAAACGATAACAACAGGCTGGCAATGATAAAGAGGAATCTTGCCCAATGGTATTGGCCTTCCCCTATTCCAGACATCCATTAATCCTGACAGCCAAATTACCTTGCCAGGCTGTGTATTTATTGAATTCAATTAATCCCAGACGTGACATTCACAGGTATCGGGATAAATGCGGAGGAACAAGGACGCTGCCGCTATGATCCAAGGTCTTGTTAGGAGACTGAAAAAAAAAACTGTGTAAAAATAGAAAAACGAATAGAAGAATTAGAGAAATATATAATTTATCCAGTGGGAACTTATTTGGCGACTTATCACTAGAATATAATATCAATTCTACACTCAGAAAAATGGAGGCTAACTCGACGACCTACATACGGCGTAATTGACCTCGGGCAGGCGCGCGTTCGCCTGCATGTGGGCAAGTAAAACTGAATTGACCTGTGGTCGGAGAAATTCTGAAATTAAGCCACCAGCAGGTCAAGTAGGGCATTGGGAGCTGCAAGAGTTGACCTTAGATAGGTTAACTCTGACCGCTAGCTGGCTTACAGACACCTCTGTAAGGTCAGAGTTAACCTGACAAAAAGTTGACCTGGACATTTTTCTGAGTGTAATAAGATTTCATGTTTTGAAACACCTAAGTGGCAGTGACGTAGCAGGAGTTGGTTGCGGAGATTAAAATTGGCTACCTAAAGCCTCTCCTGTCGATATTAAGACCTTTTATGCAAATACTAGAATTAAGGCTAGTTCTTTGACGGGTAACCGGAATCTTGTTTAGAAAGTTGAACTTGTGCAGACCCATCCTAGACTATAATTTAAAAAAACTGCAAAACCAACTTCGATTTGTTACTTCTGAAAAAAACCCGTACTTATGGGCAGTTTGTTGACTGACAAGGGGTGGGCTCGATCTTTGTGGACAAAACTTTGGTTGGGAGACGATCTATCTAATCGCGAAAACCGCGTCAAAATTGCTTTAACGACTCAGGAAATAGCCGGGACTCGTATTTTTACAACGAAGACCGTATTCCAATCAAATGGGTCGAACAGTTCCAAAGATATAAGGGAAGAGGGAAACCAAAATGAAGTATTCGAGCTTAGTTCAGCGAAAAACCCCTGAAGGTCTATCCAGTGAAAATTTCAAGGCAATTTTGGTATCGTTTTCTGTCATAGGCCGAAATTTTTCACTTCAAAAAATGCAACTTTCCTGAACCTGAAATATTTCCCGATATTTTAAAGACACATTTGTTCTTTAATTCCACAACCTCCTGCATCACAGAAAAATAAACTTCCTCAAAATAATGATTCTAAAATTGGGAGAGAAATCTTGAAAATCCTTTTACAGGATTCCATATCCACGCTCAATTAAATTCTCCTTAGAGAAATTTAGGTGATCCTTAATCAATGATTCAAGGACTTTTTACATCTCTTACAGTAGATACACGTCAGTAATTTCAACATCAAATAATCCCATTTCGACTTTACAAAACCCAACATTGATTCTTTCTATCGATGCTGATCGGAAAGTGTAACGAGCGAGCGTGTAGGTGGTCATACTTTCAATATCTTAAGCCGATGATATTAAATCCTGCCAATTCAAAATAAAACACTACCTCTGGCTCCTGCAGATATCGCATACCTACACGTGTTTTTCGGTTACGTGCACTCGAGTCGATGGTTTTTCTTTCTTTTTTTTTTATGAATAGATGAATGGATTTCCAGAAGAGGTGATTCGGGCATGGTAGTAGATTCGGAAAGGACCAAAAGGAGGATTGTTTGAAATTGAAAGGAATCACTGGAATAAGATCGGATCCAAATTAGAAGGGATGATGCGGAATGTGTTTATCGGTTGGGATATAGCTTTTAAAGCTTCTTACACTGTAAAGTCCACTTGAAAATGTTGTTTTCGATTTCTTATAACTGATTTCATTTATTTATTTTACTTTTTACATGCGAGGATTTACGTTTGAAGCTTTGTATGGATATACTTAAACGAGTAGGTACCAAACGATGTTCAGTCATTTTTTTCCGCTTTCTTTCGTCATTCCTCTGGAAGAAAATCCATTACGTAAAGAAGGTCGCGCAACAACAGCATCAGATCTAATCTTGTTGGATTCTCATCCTTCAAAAAAATTCTGTGTGCCATTAAAGTCGGTGGGATGAGATTAACGTGAATCTCCCTGGTTTTTGTGATACCTCTTGCTATACAGAGGAAAAAAAATAAATAACAGGACCATACGTTGTTGGTAAACTTTTTTTGATTCTCGAACAAGGGAAATTTCCTTCGCCATCTTCGTCTTCTTGTTTGTCCCTCGTCGTTATTGCAAGTTTACATGAATCCTCGTTTGATAATGGGACGGATCCGTTCGGCTCCTGTTGATATTATTTCGGGACACACTACACAAAATCGTGTATGCGTATGTGTGGGGAGAATGTGTAATATAGACCATATAGAAGAGCCTTCAAATCGAATTTCCTTTTCCCCATGTTACGTCAACGTCAAGTTGAGTAAATCCAATCCCAGGTTTACGTCTACAACACTTGAATGGTCACGCGATACCTCAAGTGGAACTAATAAGAAATTCGTGGGCCTTCTTCTTCCTTGAACTTAAGAGACGAGGACGATAACGATGATTCGGGTTCGCTTGCCGTATTATTTCTGGTACCACTTTTTCCCTGCACGTTTTTCCTTTCCACATTTTCAAAAAAAGCGTAGATTTTCCTTCTTTTATTTGGTTATATAATAGTACCCATTCGTAGACATGTAGACATGTAACAAAGCACCAACACGAAAAAAACAACTCCCCGAACAACAGTAAGATGAACGAAGGATACAGGATATCTTATAACATTTATCTACATACTCATAGGTTTACATGATGTTAGCATGTCCTTTTTATAATATCTTGATATCCTTACCGTTTGTATGGCTGATGTGAAACGTGGCGATCCCATCCGATCCGATACGGACAGGAAAACGCATATATATTGCCCCACCTGGAATCCAAAACCCATCTTACAGTCATGTTTAATAAAATTTTGATTTCTTCAGGTTGGTCTAGAAAACAAGGCACACACAAAAAAAAGGTAAGGTCTTTCCACAGAGTATAAGTGATGTATACTTAGGAGAGTTATTACACAATATCTTCAAGAGGAATTTGTTAAATTATCGGAAATATTTCTCTCGTTACTTCCAAGTGGATTCATATGCGTAATGCTTTATCCGGTGCTTGCTTTATTTCATTTCGTTTCATTCATTTCTTATTAATATTGCTCATATTATTATTCTTTGTTGTAAAACTTTTTCTCATTAATGGCAATCAAAATATCCAATTCAACATGAATTCAATTGATGTAAAAAGAAATTTCAATATGAAATCGTTTTATTTTAATAATTGGCATTTGAAAAAAAGTCTCTAAAAACTTTCCCCACTGGGAGGGTTTTTTGAATATCGAAACCTTCATCGGATTTTTTTCGCAGTTTCTCGAAAATGGCTAATCGCGCATTGCACGAAATTTTTATTGACCGCTAAATCGAGAGCGCGAACGAATTTCAAGCAAAAAAAGCCTGTTTGCTCCATTCAGTGACTACAAAAGTTTCGTGATACGCGCCATAAATTTATTAAAAGTTTTAAAAGCTTTGATCTAAAGTCAATTTTTTTAACAAAACCCGACTCACAAAAAATGTACGAAAAACTACTAGGACATAAAAGTTCGTTAAAATCTGTGAATTCGGTACAATCTAAGAATATTTGTTTGAATTTTTATTAAATTATCCTCGCTTTCCAAGAACAAATCTTCAACCCAGTATTTATTTATGCTCATAGTCGCGTGTGAAGCAAATAAGAAAACAAAAGATTTAAATGTGGTTAAATCGCTGATCACTATTCGAAAATATCCCAAAGCAAATTTCTAGATAATCATCAAAGTGTGCTGATTGTGACATCCTTTTGGATATCCTTGCTCGTCTAGATTTCGTTGCTCTGCAATGCTTAGTGCTGGGGCTGTTGGTATTAAGGACATGTCTGTCTCGTGAAGCATTAAATCAGACCACCGTAGAAATGGCAAAACGACAACAATAATAATGATGGCACTAAAAACATAGACAGACCAAAGATGTGCATATATTTTGGATGAGAATAAGGATCCGAATTGATGTCTCGATATAAAAGCGTAGATTCTCGCGTATCGAAATTAATTCCAAATCAAATCTCTGTTTAAGCCTTGGCGCGTTTCTCCATGATGTGTTTTCCCTATACATTTTGTTGCTATTCGTATTCATTTTCCCTCAAATTTGTTTCCAAAGGGGTTTGGAGAAGGCGGTGGTGGTTGTGACAGACCATAGCCGTCGTTGTCATAAGTATTCTGGTCACGTGCGATTTTATTCATAAATCCTTGTGTACCTATGAAAGAAAGAAAGCAGAAAAAAAACGATAAAAATTCAGTATTGAGAGGGAAAGGGGAATTGAATACGATACTATTGTATGAAATTTATGAACGAGGGGTTAGTGGAGATGAAATTCTACTCTGGCACAGATATATCAATAGACATATTTGCTGATAGCAAATTCACTACATCTATTGATCATCACGAAAAATATTGCACTCTATATTTCGAAAAAGGAAACTTTGAACCACAATTGTGTACATTTCCATCGTGTTTTGCAATGATTTGATGTAAAAATCGTCATTCCAGTTTTATGTTGTAATTCAGTGGATGACAAGTCGGATATTTTATCATGTAAGCCGGATACTATGTAAATCTCTACTCTACAGAGAAATCATGAATTGGCATCGCGTATCTCTTTTGTACGAAAGCAAATAAGCCGATTGGTATAAAATTTTTTATAAGAAGCTGTCCCTCAAATACGCCACATATTTAGAATTAAAGGGTCTTCCCCCTCGCCCACCTTCGGCACGACCCTGCAGGAGTGAAATAAAAATACACATAATTTGTAACCATTTTTTGCACTTCTTTCATAACTATTTTTCACAGGTAACATGGCCCAAAATGTGTCAAAATTTCAGTATAATCAGTCGAGCTATTTTCAAGCTTTTCGTGGATTTCAATCACATATGATATTTTTCCAATATTTTAATACAATTTTTTAAAAAAATTAAACACAAAAATACTTTTCAAAAAAATTGAAAAGTTATTCATATTTTTAATTAAAAAAAATATATTTTGAACTAAAATACCATACTAGAACCCAAAATTTCCACTATTTGCAATTGTGACGCGCAATACTAAACGCTAATCTACGATATGAAGGGTCTCTTGGCAAACACAGAATTTAATTGCTTTCAACCACTTCACATATCAAATATCAAAACCACAAAATTCGAAGTGATGCTTTTAAGAGCGTTTAAAGCCAGCACACTTGATTCTGTCGCGCGAATAAACTTCATTATTAAGTCATAGTGAAAAATTACTATATTTAACCATTCTCATTTCACATTGAAACCCCTAAAACCCTTGAACATGACACCACATTTACACCCCATCATATTGTCATTTGGCTTGAATTTCTTTTCACTTTTTGAACCACCGATTTGCTTTGAATTTCACTCCAACTCACCGCGAATTCATCTAGAATGTTGTATCCCACTTCTGACAACTGAGTCACTTTAATTAAAGCTCAAACTAAAAACTTTTACTTTGGTTTATTACAAAACATGAATTAAAGACTTGGATTATCAAAGAGGAACCGCATTTCTACCCTTTTGTGAGGCCTTCCAACAAAAACCCTTGCATCGCTATATTCAAAGGCGAGGGTGGCGTCCTCAGTCTCAGCCCATCCGCCTACCCAAAACGATTAGCTTTGCTCAAGGAAGGTACAAACATCGTCGTCTCCTGTGATTCCCGAAAAAGAGATGGGGTCGGAAAGGATATATTGAGTGACATGTAATTTAACTCATTTCGTTTGGTTGCTTAGTTGTTTGCAATTCGCTGAAACTTGAAGAGAGCTAACTAAACTATGTAGACTGGAAAAGGAAACCTCCGACAAGGAAAAAGGGAAAATATTTTAACTGCAGAGGAGTCCTTTTTCTTCTTCTTCTTCTGCCTGTTTCCATACAAAACCAGTAATTTAAATTTTCACAGCGAAATTTGTTCCCTTTAATTGATGTCATTTATGTATTACCCAAGAAAAACGGAGGGAACTCAACAGAATTAGATACCCGCCGTGATTGATTTTTTCCCACTGATTACAGCAAAATATACACAAATGACATGGCCTATCCATTCACATTGATTTGAAAAACATTTGAAAAATAACAGAAATAACACACGTACGAGACATGAACAAAAATAATGTCCAAGGGAAAAAACAGAAACTGAAATTGATGTTTTGTAAATTGTCAAAGGTATTTGGCAGCATGGTAATTTGGGCGTTTCCATGTCCTTTGCATTATCGAAATATCATAAAAAAGGAATCATAAAGAAATCAAATTACATTTATTGACATTGTCATACATTTCGATCAATTTAATTTACAGAGTCTCCCCTGCATTTGACACTTAACAAAATTGATTCACCTTCGTTGGGAAATTAAGTTTTTTTTTTTCGTGAATCATGGAAATAATTATATAGGATAGTTTTATACACAAAGTCTAATTTTCTTTCAAGAAATTTATGTCGGATTTTCTTTTCTTTCAAGAAATTTATGTCGGCAATTGTTTTGTTTTTACTATACATGACAACGCGATAACATTTTAAAATGCTTGAATCCCAATTATTCAGAAAACCAGCTTGAACAAAGTCAATATTTATGTCCAGTTGACATTAGGCTAGTTGATAATATTTGCACTCAGAAAAATGTCAAGTCAACTTTTTGTCAGGTTAACTCTGACCTCTAGCTGGCTGACAGAGGTTTCCATTACATGACATTACATCCTCGAAATGCCTATCTAAGGTCAACTCGGGCAGCTCCCAATGCCCTACTTCACCTGCTCGTGGCTTAATTTCAGAATTTCTCCGGCCACAGGCCAACACTAGTTTTACTTTCCCTCATGCAGGCGAACGCGCGCCTCGCATAGGCCCGAGGCCAATTACGCCGTATGTAGGTCGTCGAGTTAGCCTCCATTTTTCTGAGTCTGGCAAAAAGAATAAAAATTGGAAGTTTCTAATTAGTTTACTGCTGATTCAAACGTTAAGTATTTTATTGACAGCTCCTTATTTTATTGGTAATTCTTAAAAACGTGGAATTCATACGAATTTTCCAGGAACGGTTCATCAGCCAAAATTTATTATGTTAACACGCGCCATTAATTGAACTCGATTAAATTTCCGGAATTTAAAATTCCCAGAAACAGGTATTTACAGCCACTTTATTTATAGCTTCTGAAAGATTTTGTTCGACTGTAATACACATCATTCCTTCCGCAAAACAGTTTTTACTTGTAAAATATTTCTCTGCATACTTAAAAATATTTCTCTGCATACTTACCGAAGCACTTATTTATGATTTAAAACTAAAAAAACCGATTTAAAATTTTTTATAAATTCAAATTCAATACTCTTAACGCCATCTATTGAACAAAAATTTTCTAGTGAAAAGATTTTTAAAGAAAACTACTGCTAATAAATAATTTTCTGATTTAACTTATAACATTAAATTTATTGGATTAATACAATACCATATCGTTAATTTCTAGATCTTTCCTATTCTTTATTTATTTGTTAAACAAGTTCACAAAACTGGTATCAACTAATGTTATCCGAACTTTCCTTTTTTCTTCTAATGAATTTATAGTTCAGTTACTGAAATACATTTACTTTGTTAAGTTCAAGCCGTGTTTTTCTAACAAAGGTTATGGGCCCAGAGTCTCATGGTGCGGATTAACGTAATTTTGCAAAGTTTTTGAGAAAATGGGGTCAAATTTGTATCAAATAGAGAAGTTAGATGTAGGTAACTACGATACGTGGAAAGTGCACATGAGAAGTGTCCTCGTGCACAGTGATTTATGGTCAATTATTAGTGGAAGTGAAGAAGTTCCAATAGATGACAAGGAATTGGCAAAGTATAAATCGCGTGACGAAAAAGCACTGGCGACAATATTATTGAGCATTAAACCATCGCAGCTGATAAATGTGAAAAATTGTAAGAGTTCAATCGATGCATGGAAAAAATTAGAGGAAATTCATAAACCCTCTGGACCAGCAAGAAAAGTAACATTATTCAAGCAATTGTTACAGTTAAAAATGTCGGAACAGCAACCGATGGCAAATCATCTGAATAACTTCTTCGAGATAGCTGAAAAATTAAGCGAAATAGATGTCACACTTCAAGATGAACTGCTAGCTATCATCCTGTTATCAAGCTTACCGAAACAGTTCGAAAACTTCGTGATTGCTATCGAATCAAGGGATAGCTTGCCCAAAATTAACGCCCTTAAAACCAAATTGATCGAAGAAGGTCAAAGACGAGAGGGAGGTGTTCGTAATGAGGTAGATGCCGAATGTGCATTTGTCTCCCGAAATAGACCAAACAATAATAGACCCACACAACATCATAGTCAGCCAGGTAGTTCAAAAGGCTTTAGAGGTAGATGTTTTAAATGCAATCGAAGAGGACATTACTCCTCATCTTGTAACGAAAGCAAAAAATCGCAAAATAAAAGAACTGAATCCGTTTTTGCAATCCTAAATGCAGCTTGCAATGAGAACTTAAACAGCTCTTCATGGATTCTGGACAGTGGCTCAACGTGCCACATGTGCTGCGATCAGAACCTGTTTTCAAACTTCAATGTCCACAAAGAAACAATAGAATTGGCTGGCGATAAATTTATCGAATCTTCTGGAATAGGTGACGTGAAATTAGAAACGGACGAATCTACTATAAAACTAACAAATGTTCTTTTTGTGCCTGAACTAAAATCTAATTTCATTTCTATTTCGAAAGTGACGGAACAAAATTTTGTTGTGGAATTTTCCGAAAAAGTAGCAAAAATAAAATCGAAAACGGGAAAAGTGGTAATGAAAGCAAATTTTTCGAACAAGCTATTTATATGGAGTGAATCGCGAAAGAATAAATTTTTTTCTAACAAATTAGTTGGTGAATGCGAAGATTTGATTTTGTGGCACAAAAGACTTGGTCATTTAAACGCGAAAAGTTTATCGGAATTATATAAGCGAAATATGGTGATGGGACTTAATCTAAAAGAAACCGCGAATTCAATACAATGTGAAGTTTGTTTAAAGGGAAAAATCCATGTCCAACCGTTTCCCCAAAAATCGGTTCAAAAAAGTACGGAAATATTAGAACTTGTGCATAGCGATGTATGTGGCCCTATGCGTAATAATTCAATCGGCGGCGCGAAATATTTCGTACTATTCGTAGACGATTTTTCACGAAAAATGTTTGTGTATTTCATAAAATCGAAAGCCGAAGTATTTGATATGTTCAAAAAATTCAAATTATTAGTAGAAAATAAAACCGGAAAGAAAATCAAATGTTTACGAAGTGACAATGGCCGCGAATACATAAATCGCGATTTTTCGGACTTCCTAGACAATAATGGAATTAGTCGTCAATTGAGTGCGCCATACACACCACAGCAAAATGGCATCGCCGAACGCGCGAATCGAACGGTGGTTGAAATGGCAAGATGCCTGCTTCTAGATTCTGGATTACCAGAAAGCTTATGGGCGGAAGCAGTGAACACCGCAGTGTACTTGAGGAATCGTGCACCGACTAAGGCAATAACTGCGGCAAAGACACCTCAGGAGACTTGGACCGGAAGAAAACCCAATGTTTCTTATCTAAGGAAGTTTGGCAGTAAAGCAGTTGTGCTGGATAAATCATTAGGACGATCCAAGTTCAGCCCAAAAGGATTTGAATGCGTAATGGTGGGATATTCGTCGTCGTCGAAAGCTTACCGCTTATATGATGCATCATCTAGGAAAATAATTACTTCTAGAGACGTCAAATTCATAGAGGAGCCAGGTAATATATCTAAAGATTCCATTACTAATGACTACTGTCTTATAGAACTCCCAAATGGTACCAAGAAAGATGCTACAGTACAAGTACCTAGCAATAATTCATCAATCATATCCGATGATGATGATGATGAAGTTTTTGATGATGCTGTCGACCAAGACACAGAGGAGATCATCACCAAGGTAGAAGACCTCAATATTCAGGTGTCTGAGAACAAACATGCAAACAATGTGAAGAACACTAGCACTGAGGACGAAAACGACGATTTTGAAAAGGATCCGGAAACTCCAAGTGAAAGGAACAATAACGAAAACATCGAAGAGGACGCGAAACCACAAAAAAGTAAAGGCCGACCCAAATTAATAAAGACCGGGAAACCAGGTAGGCCCAGAAAATGTTCTAATAGTTTAAATTTTTCCGACAATTGTGGGAGCTCCAAATTGCCTAATCCAACTAACGTCGCGGAGGTACTAAAGCGATCAGACGCTGATCTGTGGATAAACGCTATGGAAAAGGAATATAATTCATTACTGGCCAACGACACCTGGGAATTGGTGGATTTGCCCGAAAACCGGCATGCGATTAAATGCAAATGGGTGTTTAATCAGAAAAACAATAAACATGGTGAGGTAGAACGCTATAAAGCACGCCTTGTGGCCAAGGGATGCAGCCAAATATATGGGGTTGATTACAACGAAACTTTTTCCCCCGTAACCCGATATTCAACAATCAGATTGGTCTTGGCATTAGCGGTAGAATTTGGAATGATAGTACATCAGGTGGATGTTACATCAGCGTATCTTCACGGTGACTTAGAGGAGGAGATTTTTATGGCACAACCGGACTATTTTGTTGACAGCAAAAATGCAGGAAAAGTCTGTAAATTAAAAAAATCGTTATATGGACTAAAACAATCCGGAAGGCAGTGGAACACAAAATTGGATGGTGTTCTAAAAGGTATTGGATTTCTTCAATGTGCAGCAGATACTTGTTTATACACAATGAATGTCGCGAACGAATTGTGCATCATAGCTGTCTATGTGGACGATTTTTTGATTGCGTGCTCCAGTAATGAGCAAATGAGTAAAATTAAGACTGAAATTGGAAAGAAGCTTAATATAATCGATAAAGGACCGGCGGATTATTTCCTTGGCATGGAAATAGAGCGGGATGGAGATCGCGGATCTATAAAAATTGGTCAACAACAATTTATTCAAAAACTTTTGAAAGAAAATGAAATGATAAACACGAGGAAATCTAGCACACCCCTTGATCCTGGTCAAAAATTCGAGAAATGTACAGATTGTTCCGGGTGCAAAAAAGTGGACCAAAAGATGTATCAATCCTTAATAGGATCACTAATGTACATATCATTAGTAAGTAGACCAGATATAGCCCACTCGATTGGAAAGTTATCTCAGTTCAACAATAATCCACATGTGGAACACCTCGCAGCATTAAAACATTTACTGAGATACCTAAACTCAACAATAGACTTGAAACTGTGTTACAAAAGGACAGGAAAACAAATTTGTGGATATACGGATGCTGATTGGGCCGGAAACACGTATGACAGGAAATCTTACACAGGTGTTGTCTTTATATTTGCCAATGCAGCAATTTCCTGGGAGTCAAGAAAGCAGCCTTCAGTTGCACTGAGCAGCACTGAGGCAGAGTATATGGCTCTGTCCTCGGGTTCAAAGGAAGCGGTCTATCTCCGAAATTTATTATCTGAAATGGGACTTAAAAAATTGATAAAATCACCAACGGTCATTTACGGGGACAATTTAAGTGCGCAGCAGCTCGTCAAGAATCCTGTGTTTCACGCGCGAAGCAAGCACATCGACATAAGAGTGCATTACGTCAGAGAAATATATGAAAAATCCTTAATTGAATTAAACTATGTACCGACTGATGAAATGGCAGCGGATATTTTCACCAAAAATCTTAAAAAACCAAAACATGTAAAATTTCTAGCTAAGATTGGATTGAATTGTTAAATATGATTGTTTTACTAAAAATTCTTTTTTGTAATTAACTTAAATTATGCGATATTGTATTGAGGGAAAATATTGGATTAATACAATACCATATCGTTAATTTCTAGATCTTTCCTATTCTTTATTTATTTGTTAAACAAGTTCACAAAACTGTTATCAACTAATGTTATCCGAACTTTCCTTTTTTCTTCTAATGAATTTATAGTTCAGTTACTGAAATACATTTACTTTGTTAAGTTCAAGCCGTGTTTTTCTAACAAAATTGTTTCTTTTCATTAAGAAATAAAATTAAATGTTTTTTCCTTTATTCCTATGAAAACTCGAATATCTTAAATTCATGCATTTTACGGAAGATGCTTTAAGAAATCAACGACTTTGTAAACATTTCCCCTGAGGACATCAATACAGGCGACACAGTAACAGGACACTTGTTGCCACATTCATCAGTTCACAATTCATTCACCCTCAGTTCATTATACCAATATAGAGTTTCCCTTTTTAACGAAAAAAAACTCCCCTTGGCTGAATTCCAAAATTCATTTTCCCCACGAAGCGTATATATATTTTCCCCTCTAGATTCATTATAGCAAAGTTCGGTAAATTTTCCCCTGTGTGGAGTGAATGCCGACGATTTGCAGTTGAATCTACTATTTATTTTATTCATTTAATTTCTGATGTTGTTTGGAGCAGATTTTTGAAAAAAAGAGCGGGAAATCTTGAAGAGTTCATTCTTATAGATTCAAGTATCTGCTAAAAAAATGTGAATTAAGTTGGATACAATTTTAAAATTTGTATTTAGATTTTAAGACTTTTTTAGATCAACGATTTGTGAAAATCTTCTAAACACAAAATAATAAAAAACAAAACTTTTAACATCTTTTTTATGTTTTATTTTTAGGAAAATTGCTTTTCATGTGAATTCTTATGAAAATAAATATGAAAATAATCAACCCCTCAGACTAAGGTTTTCCCGAGTTAATTGCTTCTATTTCCAACATTTTCCACATAAATGTTTTCCGAAAATTTCAAATTTAAATTGATTATACTCGTACATTTGGTTCTCTAATTTTTTAAAGTAAATGTTTATTTTGTGTTAAGTTATTCAGCTCTACATGTGCTAATGTGATCTCTAAGTATTCGTCTGTCATTCGCACAATAATAAAATGTTGCAAAATTGATATTTCCGACGTTTTGTTTAGTTTTGAAAAAGCTAGACGAATAAGAAAATTAATTCGCAATTTTTTTTTGCTAGTTTTTCATAAAAATTTAGGGTATTTTGATGGTCTGTGGTAATTTTGATGACGAATACTTGTGATTTTTAGACTTGCATCCCCAAGTAGCGAAAAAGGTCATAAAGTGGGCGTCGCGACCATACAGTCACGAAACTAAAGTTGCGACGACCGCTTTACAACCTTTTGTGCTCCTTGGGTCAGCCCTGTAACCACGCAGGACATTTTTAACATGTGAGGTGTAGTACAAAATCTTTTATATCTCCCCTTTCGGTATGAATACAATTTCCTCAAAATACACAGAACTAAAACCCTTTAGAACTAAAAAACCATAATTTATTGGGACTTCTAGAAATCTATTAACACAACTATGAGAAAAATCAATTTTTGCCATTATCCAATGCGTGTCTGACCTTCGTGGGGGATATTTTTCCTCTCATTCTATTTAAAGACAGAATTGAATAAGTAAAAGTGAAATTTATAAATTGGAATTATGTTGAGATTCGACACATTAAATCCATTCAACAAATTGATTCACACAGCTGATGACAGGCTTTTGAATGTATGAATTTATTTTTAAATAAGCGAATCATTGGGAAATTAGCAAATCGAGGAAACATTTTCGCCATAAAATTAATACAGATTTTTTTTTGAAAATCGTTTTATCGTGGCAGGCAATTTCAATTAATTGTAGGTAGGAAAATGCATTTCTAAAGCGAGAGTTCAAAGCTTACAATATCCTTCAGGCAAATCACAGAAAATTTTAAATTGCCTTGAAGCCAAAAATGATGGCAGAATAAAGGAAATTTCAGAAAACTGCACTCAGAAAAATGTCAGGTCAACTTTTTGTCAGGTTAACTCTGACCTCTAGCTGGCTGACAGAGGTTTCCATTACATGACATTACATCCTCGAAATGCCTATCTAAGGTCAACTCGTGCAGCTCCCAATGCCCTACTTCACCTGCTCGTGGCTTAATTTCAGAATTTCTTCGGCCACAGGTCAACACAAGTTTTACTTTCCCTCATGCAGGTGAACGCGCGCCTCGCATAGGCTAAATTTTCCTGCCCGAGGCCAATTACGCCGTATGTAGGTCGGAGAGTTAGCCTCCATTTTTCTGAGTATGTTTTATTCTTATTTTAAAATATAAGGAACGACCCCACCCTCCTCACCTATCCTTTTCCCACTCTCTCTCTCCCAATCATTTTTCAAAATTTTACAGAAAACTCATTCTCGTCCATTTCAAATTTGATTAGCAAGCACAAACAAACAGAACTAAAAGAATATTATTTTTTTATTAATATTTCTGTGCTATTTTCCTAAATTTCAACATAATCAAAATGTTAATATTATATTTGAAGAAAACCTAAATAAATAAGTTCCTGACCCGATTTCCAGTTACTTCTTAAATTTTTTTTTTGTCTTTTAGCAAATACTCGTAAAACCTTCAAAACGCTTACGCAATTCAAATAGGCGAAAGCCACAAATTGTTGAATCTTCTACGAGTATAGAAGCAAAAAAAAAACAATCTTTAAAATTCGAAATCTATTTCTATCTCTTTCAAGTGATACAAACTTTTTGCCTTTCATTTATTTCTATGAAAAGTTCTTAACTCAAAAGGTTTTTTGATGAAGAAAGTTTCACTCGGTAGGTCGGTCATTCGTTCTCTAAAACATTTCAACACTTTAAAAAAAGAGGGAAAAATAAGGGCAATAGGGAATGAAGCTGAAATTTTGTACATACTTGACTCGGTTCGTGGTGTATAAAAGTTAGAGACAAGAAGTGAGGAAATTTTCAAGTGTTTTATTCTATATACTCTTTTTTTTGTACTAGGCCAACACACCAAAGAACTAAAAGGTCTCAACAAGATAAAGAAACCTTGAAAAAGTTTCGTTTTTATTAAGAATTTTATTTATGCTTATACACTTTACAAAGATTAACAAACTTTCAGCATGATTTTGTTGCTGTACATGATTCGACTACCGAATTGGAATTGTGGGGAATTTCTTTTTCAAATTTAGAAATCTGTAGAGGTTGAAGGCTACACATGTATTGGGAAATTCCCGATATTATCCCATTCTTATGTCATAATTTGCCAGGTTAAAAACTTAAAACTACGGTGGAAAAATAAACCGTTCATTAGAATTGACATTTAGAGAATTGACATGATTTTTTTATGAGAACTAAAACAATATTTCAGGATTTACAACGCTTAAACCTAAAAAATTTTAGGCACGGACTTTTAATTTGCCCTGCACTCCTCACCCCATAGAAATTTTAGAGGAAAACCCGGAAGTTTCAAGAAAAACCAAGAATTTTAAAGCAAGACCCAAAATGTCCGAGAATTCCAGAAGTTTTTATCCTATGCTATTACCACCCAAAATTTTCACAAATAACCCCAATTTTTTTTTTTAAATGAAATTTTTAATGGAATTCTGGAGTGGTATTCCGAAACTTGTCTCAATCGTTTGTTTCGAGTTAGAAGAAAAAGCTATTTTCGCTATCTCTGTTTCGCCCTGTCATTTATTTTGGTCGAAACAGAGACAGCGAATACTACTTTTTCTTCTAACTCGAAACAAGCGCTCGAAACAAGCGCTCGAAACAAATTACGGAATACCACTCCAGAATTTTTAAAGGTAAGGAACTTCTACCCTAGCCTTGAACCCTCGAAATTTTTAAATTAGACCCGAAATTTCCACGAGACGCTAGAAATTTATAAGTGGTTGTCCTAAAATCCGTCTGACATTTATGTAGTAGAGTGGTGTATGCTGTAGTATCACCACAAAACCGAAATGAGCGGGGTTTCAAAAATGCATATTATATAAACATCCTCAAAAAAAGTCCCGACACGTTTTAGAGAAGACCCGAAATTTTGCAGAATTCTCACCCTACTCTCACATGTAATAAAAGAAAATTTCAAGAAATTTCTAGAAAACACGACCTATCATTTCATTAAAATATCATCCAAAACCAACCATCCTTTTTCAAAAAAAATCATCTTTCTAATCTTTTCCTTCTAAAAGCTTGACATTCTTTTAAGACATTTAAAAAATGAGCTTATGGTGGTTAAGTTTATCAGATATTTCCACAACGAAATGAACTCTTGCGACAAATAATTTCCTTTTCGTTTTTCACATGCTAGTAACTGACAGCGAAAAGTGTTCTTTGGCTCGAATTGATAGTTGAAGGGCAGAAAAATAGATACGAGCGACAGTGCCACAAACAGGGCACACATTCGAAAATAACAAACGATTTTAAAACTGAGCACAACAAAGAGCCTGTGAACCGTAGTATCCCACAATCCTTGAAAGGAAAACAATATAAATATGTTGGATAAAAAAGGATCTAGAATTAGAATCCTTATGGACAATATCCTCGACAGAAGGCACATTCATTTCACCATAATCATAGTCATCGTCATCAACATCAGTATTATTGTCCTAAGGTCCTTTGAACCGCAGCAGCCACCAAAACCACATCCAGCGAAATCTACCTCTTCCATGTTTTGCAAAGGATACACAACACAATCCGAAGGACGAAGATGACGATGGGGATGCGTCTCAGATGTATAGACGCACAAGAACAAATGTTAAGCGAAGACCAAGTCGATTGTTGTCTAAGACAGTTTTTGTTTATGCCGGAGATCCGGTGATAGCAACGGAGACTGGCTATACCTACTTACGTTATTTGATCCTTATGTCATGTTTAAGTTACGTCTCTCGATTCTGATACCGATACCTATTATTAAGCAGAAGCATGAAATATATTTGTGGGTCCCATTTTGATTTGGTTGGTCTCGGTATTTTGGGAGTACAACCAACAATACTTCGTCCGTCCTAATCTGGAATGGGGTGTTTTCTTGTCTTGCCCCATCCTCGGTATCATCTTTAGTCTCATCTTGTATATCCTATTTAACTGATAATATTTGCCAGGACATTAATCAAAGAGATGCAGGCAAATTTACGTTGCGCATCTTTACACAAGAATGAATTTATTAAAACGAGCGGTTGAATGAATGAACCCTCATCGTTTTCATTTTAAATGTACGTAAGGGTATTTTTCATTCCAAAAAGGATATACTATCATCATAATCATCCTTCACTTTCATCCTTCTTGAACTGAAAATCTTTTTGTCTGGATGTACAAAATGAACAGCGCACACAAACACATTCAATATACACATTCACTCAATGTTTTTTTCAAAATTTCAACCCCATTCCACGACGAGTATATTTTATAAAACAACCCTGTGTCCAAAAACCGTTTTGTTAAATTCTTCCTTTACTTGCACATACACTTCAAATATTGTTGTCATCATATCCACAACATTCAACTGTTTTCCATTCTATTACTCCATTCTATTTGCTAATTCCACAATTATTCAAGCCATCCAATAGAAATATACTCATACAAATACATACATATTTCTGTGTAGTGCAGTAGATATGAATTGTATCTAAAGATAAAAACAAAAGCCGTTTTCAAACCCTCTTCATCTAAATTTTATGAACATCATATACATATACCGAGACTGACGGATATTCATATTTTCTCTTCCTCGGACAGTTAAACAATGGAATTGTTTTCTTGTCTCATCCCGCCCAAAACTCCTGATGATTATACTCTGTGGTCAGTTTATAAACGATAAACGAATTTTAAACAAAAACAACTTTTCTCTTAATCGTTATCATCAAAAATTTTTTCTATTTTTTTGCTTTTTGTATTAAATAATATCTAAAATCTTTTATATTTTGATTATGATGCACACTCAGAGAAATAGAGTAAAAGTCGACTTGCGTGCTGCATAATTGACTTCCTACAGGAAAACTTAGCCTATGCTTGGCGCGAGTTCACCTGCATTAGGAAAAGTAAAAATATATCAACCTGTGGCGGGAGCAATTCAGAAATTACACCTGCAGCAAGTAAAAGTAGTACGTTAGCTGCTGCACGGGTTGCCCTGAAAAATGTATTCCGAAGATATAATGTTAGGCCATAGTTGACTTGTCAAATAGTTTACTTGGATCAGCTTTATTATTTTTCTGATAATAAAGGGGATGTTATAAAAAAAACTTTGCATACGGAATGACGTCCAGAAGTTCAGTGGTGACACAAACCGTTGAACAAGAGGTGAACTTATGAGGTCCTTCAGAATCAGAAGTAAGTGCTAGCACATCTCGAGTTCCATTCTGGATGATTTACTACTTGCTTTTGGCGGCCCAATTGACTGGTTGTCAAATAACGTCGCTAAAAAATTCAGGTGCTCTGACCAAAAAGTTTTAGATACAAGCTCACAAAAAATGATGGGGGGGGGGTATGTGAAAGAACTTCATGCATTTTCTGTTTTTTTCGCACCTGCCTTCCTCCATTTCCGCCTTCAAATTGATGCAAACCCTCTACCCCTCTTGCATGCATTACCCATTTTATGGACAAACCTTAATCTGAGGTATTTCCAAACTTGTCGCTAATTAAGAAAACTTTTTCTTGTTTTTTTTTCCTTCTAAATATCATTCTAATCGATTTATAAGATCTAAAATCTTCAAAAATTCAAAACAAAGACCTCAATTTGATTCTAAAATTCCAAAACTTCAACCATGACCTGAATTTTCCCTTTGAAAAATCCCATCATTGATTAGAAACCATTGTGCCAGGATAATAGAGCATAACCTCAAAGGAGTTTAGCAACTAACAAATCAACTTCCTTGCAATTTCAAACTTGCAAACAGAATAAAATAACTACGAAATAGGCGAAACCGGAAACCACATCGACGTTGATTTAAACTTTATCCTTGAACTCATCGTTGCACGGCGGACAGCAGGACTTTCCCAATGCTTCTCTCGCTTACTCTTTCCGACTGCGTAATCAACCATCATAGTCCTTCTGCAAGGATCTCTTCCAACCCTCAATCCACCTTTACAGTACCGAAACTCCAATGAATTTAATGGAGAAGCATTTTGATATACTCTAGACTGTTGGCGGTAGTATTGCACACAATATTGTTGTTGTTTTAAAGATAAATGAGGATAATTACTGGAAAATAGAAAGAAACTTTGACCAATATGCCTCCCTGAAGTGAAATCCTTTACCGGTCGGCCCACCACCACCGCGCGTCGCCAGGAGGAAAATCGTATGATTTCGCTGCAAAAAAAAAAGAAACTCGAACAGGGTTACTGCTGGTAACAGACAGAAAACGCTATATTCGTTGAGATTGTAGCGTGCCATATTAAAAGGTAACTCGACTTCCTGCCTAATGAACAAACAGAAACCACTTTTGGGGTTGCTTTTTCCTGGCAACTTTGTTCTATTACACGGAAAATGCACAATTTATGGATACTTCGATTCTCCATTTTAGCCTCCGACCACCCTGTCGCGGCAGGGACTTTTCCGAATCCGAATATAAGAAGTGAAAGGAAGCCAACCGAGCTAGTATGAGGTTGAATGGATTTTGAGTGGTGAACAGAAAAACACTGAGGTTTAATTTAACTGAAAAGCATCTACGGCTGCTTGTGGTGATTTTATGGCCTTCCAGCGTTCCTATACGCTGCCGAGCCGTCGAAAGAAGATACTTTGTAGAACATATGCCTGAAAATAACTTCCATAGCGTTCTGGATCATGGCCGGAAGCAGAGAAAGTGAACTAAACTGGCATGCGGTTGGGAAATTGAGGTTACGGAGGTTACGGCTCATTTTGCCTAAGGCTTCAGGCTACGTGCACCACTATTAAGTCAAGAAGAATCGAAATTAAATTGTTGTCTATTGGTATATTCAGACTCTTTACACAACATATGTAGGTATATAGGAGACACCAGAATGAATTTGTTAATTACATAAATCGTTGCTCATTTGTTTTCTGGGGTTTCAAAATGAAAATATTAATTATTAGGGTTTGTTTTCTAAAAATAAACTTTTATTAAATGCACAAGCCTAACCAAAGTTGCAGGATTTGTTGAGAAAAACTTGATTGCGCATTTTTTTTTTAATTCACGATTTTTTTTTTTTTTTGAAAGTTATTAGAAAACGATTTTTATTGTGGGAAAATTTAAATTTATCATGCGAGAAGAGTCAAAAAGGCCTTAGTTCTGCTGACACAAACCTAATTTTTCCATTGTCGGCACAAGTAACTATCCCAATCAATGTCATAGGAAAAGTTAGTGACGGTCATAGAAATTTGACTCCTGTAACGGTTCTCCTGGCAAAAACTTTGAGAACCTTTTTGTAATTTCCCATGAAACTTCTATTTTCCGACAATTAAAGCGCCTCTCCCCCGTACCCCTCCCTGCCGCTTTTCTCTAACTGATTCCAAAATAAATATGAGTTTAGGTTTCGTAACATTTATCCCTTCGCTACCTCACCTATAATTTCACATAGATTGAAAACAAGGAATAGGATTGCAACATTTGTAAGGTTTACAAATGTAAGGACCTTCCAGTTTCCAACCTTGATCAGTTTTTCAAGGAAAAAACTTCTTCATGCTGCTCCTCTTATATTTGAATACCAAAGTTTTGTTTCTAATCTATCACGAATTCACGCAGAATGAACAACAAATTAAAATAAATCTCTATTCTGAACCCAAACACTTCAAATCCCATAAACTTGCATCAAATGAAAAACACATTCCCAAATCCACATGCATTTTAATCTCTAACCCATGTCCAAAACATACGATTTATTTAACTCGTATTTCACTGAAGTATTTCGAATTGAAGTTTAAATAAAATTCGGGTAATTTAACCGTTGAACGGTTTGTGTCTATAAAAGTTGTATTTCTTTTTTTTTCAACAATTTTCGGCAGCAGTCTAAGGAATCGCTTAATATAAATCGTCGTAGTGAATCCTTGAAATCCCGGTGTATTAGTGAAACGGTATTTTCGTAGCCACTACGAAGCATAACACGTTTTAACGACAATCAAGGGATAAAATAATGTCCTGTTGTCATTGCCAGGGATATAATGAAGACATGAAGATCATTCCCAAAACACCATTTTCACAGTTCGAGATACAGCGGTGTTCCTTAACTACACTTGCATAAGTAGTGTGTTGTATCCTTTCAATCCTGTATCCTTTTTGTATAGCCGCATGCTGTTGTGTAGGATATTTCCACAGTATTTCGAATCCAATTCAGCCAGCAGATATCTTTTGACAATCGTCCTACGGTCGGTGGACATTAGGTTAGGAATTCCGTTCATTTATGGTACTTTTGGCTGTGCGAAAGCGAACCCAGACGTTACGTTATACGTTCAGGAATCGTCGCCATAACATAAAATTTAAGCCAGAAAAGTAATTTCCATGGGTTACATCTTGGTGCAATTGCTTGGAAATGCGATCCCACCGAACTCGACAGGACCTTCAAATAAGGTTTTGTCACAAGTCCGAATTTTATTTTTGTTGTATCGAGTCAACCACCTACCCTAATACTAGATCCGCTTGGTCCTTCCCACCCCCCTCCACCATACCATTGTTCGTACATAAATATAAACATAAAAGGGACATCCCAATGAATTTTGACCTTGAGCTGGGGGTAGAATTGATGTTGTTTCAAAAAACAGAAACCCTAAATCGACGGTTAAGAATTTCTTTATATACGAAATGATATTTTATTTTGATTTTTTTATGTCTAGACATAGAAAATTGTTGTGTTTGTCTTGGGTTTGTTAATGTATCCCTTACGGTGCTATTTTGCTAGACTTCGCTATTAGGATGATTAAAAAATTGCAGCGAAACGATGAGATTTGTTTCTCAAGTCGTTAGACAGTAAATTCAAACAATTATCCCGAGGGATGTCACAGAAAAGCTATTAAAATTTTATAAATATTTCAGGTTAGGCACAAACATTTTCTCGAAAAAAAATACCATGAAATTCAATTCAAATTATGTTTAGTTAACCGCTTTTTTGAGAAAACTCAATCATTGGAAGTATTTGTTTTACATTAAATGAGATTTATTAGAGGCATACATACTAAAATTACAGACAATTTTTTTAAAATTTTTCCAAATTTAATTATCAGACTCCTGACAGAATTGCATTATTATATTCAGAGCAACGAGGATTGTTTAAGACAACAATTTAAGAAATATTTTTTGGAGGAAGTTCATTAAATACGTCAAACAAGCAGCATGTCAACGTGACCTATGTCAACCGCTAACATCTTTGTTGACATAAACTCCGCATGGATAGTGTGACGGCAGTATTAAATCCTATCGGTAAAACGCAAAAGACGAGAAGAGGGGTGGGAGGGGGGTTTGATTTTTTCCCCCTTTTTTTGCCTTAGGGTTTTTTTATTTCGGTGTTTTTCATTTTTTTATGGATTTTGTTTCCCGAATTTTTTTTTTTTAGTTGGCTAGGCCGGGTTGAGTTGCGCACTAATTTTTATCAAACTTGAACCTCTGGCATATTAAATATGTTAAAGAGAAAAACTCTCCATATTTGCTCGTTGCTCATAACTTTTTGATTGGCTAAAACCTACGATGCATCATCAAATAAACCCAAAGAATTTTCCATAGTGAATTTTCCCCTTAAAAATAAACAACTGACTGCCGTTAGTAATCAATTAAAGTTGTCAAAAAGTGTTTTTGACATCGAAACTGAAGCATCCTAATTGTTGTCTCATGCCCAATAAAAACTCAAACTAATCAATCATCCGTTGAAATGTGAAAAAAAAATATTTCAAATTCAAATCATAGAGGAGTGAGATGAAAAGTGAAAATTCCGTTAAAGACCCCACAGTTTACACATATTTTCCCCACGGCTATGAAAATTCGTTCGTTTTCCCTGGCTTGAACTTCAACCGCCTGTGAAGAATACTCGTAAAAATGTTTAAAATCCACACAATGACACCGGGTAATTTATCATAAATCATAAGACGGGCACGGATGGAAAAATTCAATTCATTTCATTTCAATTCACTTGGTTCTAAGTTACCCCTTTTTAACGAATGCATTAACGCCTATTAATGACCTGAAACATGAAAATCATAGACGACCCTGCATTAGTCTCTGGATTATACGAAGACCCGCATGCCCGTAAAAAAGAAGATCCTTCTTAAATAGCTACGAATTTCGGGCGTCCTAATTAAAAACGACACAAAACAGAAGTAATTTGGGGCCCATAAAATTGGAACTATTTCATAAAAATTATTAACGCAATAAATTTTCCACACAAACAACGCAAGTGAAAAAAAAAATCGTGCATTTTTTCAACAGACTGAATCTCCGCTGCTTTTTTGAATATAAAAATTGGATCGGAGCGAGTGTGAGTATAATATGTAGAAATGAATGAATGGAAAGTGTGTAAAGTGTGACCGAATCCATCAGATAATAAAAAACACCACACACAACCGCCTAGTCCAGTATCTTCTAGATGTAGAAGTTCTACCGAAAATCAGCTGGATTTGCTTGAAACTATTTTGATCTGTCTTCTATCTTACGTACGCATTCGAAGATGTTCCGCGGCACAAAAAGAAGGAATCACTTTTTCACCAGCGACAAATTCACATCTAATTGCTCTCAAATATTTTGATTTATGGCTGCCATATGCGATATTTCATGTGGTTTGCCTCATACTTGGCTCACTTTTTCAATTTTTCAAAATATATCAAAAGTCTACCAGATGGTCTGCGACGATTTACAAATTTCGCAGATATGCGGATTATATCGGAAGTATCTATTTTTACGCAATGTTAGAAAATTTTAACTTTGCGTGTGTATTTTTGAATGGATTTCAGTTCGACCAAATGAAAGAATTATTTTTCTGTTAAGAAAATGGGTTTTTTTTCTAAATAATTTCTGGAAATTGTGTAGTCTACGAATAAACTACTATTTCATACCCCGTGTAACACATACGGGCTTTTTGAGAGTAAAATTGAACAGAAAAATCATTTTGAAAAAAAAACATGGGACAGAGAATTGAACCCTATGGAACTCCTGTGTACGAAAACACGTGATTCAAACACTACCCTTTCCAGCATTTAGTGTTTGACACGTATCTCTTAGCGCGGTATTAGACACGGCAACTTTCGGGCTTACTTAAGCCGATTTTCGGGAGAAACGACTGAGGAGGGAAAAGTTGCCACTCGAAATCATGGCTTATCGACAATCTACATACATGCAAAGTGTGTGAACCGGTTTGGGAAAAGTAGTAGGCAGAAATCATTTTCGTTCTAACCGTCAGCAGGTAAAGATCTTGGGAAGTATATGAGCAGCAGCAATTTCAATGGTTTGAGTCCACACACACACATGTAAACTTGTGTAGCATATGCAAACAGGATTGGCTTATTTAAGCCACAAATGTAAGCACATTGGCTTATTAAGCCCAAAAGTTGCCGGCTTAAATAAGCCAAGTGTAATACCGGACTTACATACACTTCTAGTGGCAGATACGTACCACACACCAAAAATTCTAGTATTAGTGTTATAAGGGCGCTAATAAAATTCTAATAATTTTCTGACATAAAAAAATCACATGCGAATTGTTTTACAAAACAAACTGCTAAATACTTTTATAATAATTTTTTAACGACTCACTTTGTCGAGTGGAAACTCATAAAAACGATAAAAATCACACGCAAAGCAATTTAAGACTTTGTTCACGGTTTCGATTTCTGGCCATTTTCATTTTACTCATTGATTTACCTCTAAATTATTGCAGAATATAAAATAGAAATAAAACAGAAGAACTGAAATTGTAAACATCTTTTGTATCAAAGAAAACCCATAAAAATTCTATTGGGAGCTTTCTGATTATTGTCAACCTAAGTTATACAATAAAAATATGAATTAATGACCAAAATATGAAATATAAAACTCAACCTTTTATGTTTGACGAAAAAAATCACTTTTGTTTCATTTTTTTAGTGCCAAAGCAATTCTAGATGTCATCAGATTGATAAAGAATGAATTACAATGTGATGAAATCGTAAAAAAGTATTTGAGGAAAATTAAATTCTGAGAATTTTTGTTAAATTATCAAGAAAAACATAACAAAAGCTATAATTGCCAATCTGGCAATTATTGAAAACCCGTATGGTGATTTAAGTGAATGGCGAACAGTTTTATCAAAATTCCACTATGAAGTCAAACTTTCCAATAAGATTTTTTAAAATTTATTCCAATCCGATTTTGATGTATGGGAGTTTTATGTAGAATAATATCCTCAATAACTTTTGTTCTTGAACTTTTTTGATAAGATGCACCGTTTTTGAGATATTCGCAAAAATCGTTTTCGTTCGTATGGAGGGTACCCCCCCTAATGGTCCATTTTTGCCCATTAACGAACTTAGCCTCGCATTTTACGAAAAACGGATCTGCGCAAAATTTCAAGTCTCTAGCTCAATCCGTGCGCCTGCAATCCGCGCCACAGACAGACGGACGGACAGACAGACAGACAGACAGACAGACAGACGGACGGACGGACATGGAAAATTCAATTTTTTTTATCATTCTAAACACAATGGTGTAATTCATTTTTGTGTGTGATGACGGGATCTTGGCGTTACAAACGGTAAAGCAAAGTTAATATGTATACCCTTTGGTTTCACCATACGGGTATAAAAATGATTTAATGGGGATTATTTCAACAACTTGAGAAAAATAGTCCTCGTTGTCATGTTTTAATCAACAGAAAAGGCGCTGACCACTTCTAACTATAAATCCGATATACGGCTTCCGGTATTATTTTTCAAATTCGCAGAATTTGCAGGAAAACGGATAGAGCGGATTTCTCGGGGTTAAAAGATTCCTTCAGTTGTGATTATTCTAATAGTGAACACCGGATCAAATCAGAATTGAATTGCTTCAGAATTGAATTGCTTCACACTCAGAATAATGTCCAGGTCAACTTTTTGTCAGGTTAACTCTGACCTTACAGAGGTTTCTGTAAGCCAGCTAGCGATCAGAGTTAACCTATCTAAGGTCAACTCGTGCAGCTCCCAATGCCCTACTTCACCTGCTGGTGGCTTAATTTCAGAATTTCTCCGACCACAGGTCAACTTAGTTTTACTTGCCCACATGCAGGCGAACGCGCGCCTGCCCGAGGCCAATTACGCCGTATGTAGGTCGTCGAGTTAGCCTCCATTTTTCTGAGTGCAGAATTGCAGAATATTACAGGACCGTGGGTTTACAGAACTGGATAGGGGTATATTTTAGTATATGAAAGCTAAACTTGAGAGCTAAACTGGAGAGCCAAACTCTCTAATGGTGAAAACCAGATCCAAATCCCTTCAGCGATTCATGAGATATCCGGAGACGAAGAGACATTTTGAAAACGGAGGGACAAACTGGACCTTTACAAGTGTTTCGTCGCTATATCCGGTATAGGTTCAACCAATTTAAGATGAAAACTTAACAGTTGCCGCTATTAACGGTTTTATCTACAAATAAAAAAAACACTCGCCTTCCCTACAGATTTCTTCTTTGATATTTTTGTTTAAAAAAACTCCAAGTGTTTTTAATCGCCCAAAGGTTACTCAAATATCTTGCGGATCACCTGAAAACCGTAGCATCGCTCGCCCACACTTGAAAATTCACCTTAAAGTGTTATTTTCATATTTTAGTTACAGCAAATTGTAAAAAAAACTCATTAGGCGAACGAACATGGATGTTGTTTTTTATGTTTTTTTCGGTGCCCTCCGCGGTTGATGTTTAAAGTAAAATTGACGGAGAAAAAGTTGAATGTTGTATAAAACGGAAAGCCATTTGCCGACTAAATATATCATGTCCTTTCATCCTGATGAATATTCATGGCAAGAGCAATTAATTCCTGTTTTTGCATTCAAAATTTTGTTTATTCTGTACCGTGAGGAGAACCAGCAGCCGCCATTGAACCAAATTCGTAGAAGCGAAGGTGCTCTAAGGGATGATGTCTTTTCGCGCTAAGGGAAGGTACATAGGATAAAAGTTTTGTAGTACAATCTACCAGCGAGTCCTACAGTCAGTAGTGTTATCATTTCGGTATTGGTAACATTTTGTAAAAGTATTTTATCCCAAGGAGGCGACATGAAGCCAATGGCTACTAGGACATACATTTAAAATTCGAATTGAATTTTGTCGAGGTGCAAACTCGATAGGATACAAGGTTTTTTTTCAAGTGATTGTATTTGTCTATTAGATTTAATTTTAAAACGTTTCCTTTTAAAATTAGTTCTATAATCAAAAAAACACAAAATTTTTCTACTGCCTTTACAGTAACGGATGTACTCAAGAAACGCATGAAGCGCAAGTTACATAAGTAGGGTGACGATATTTATTTTGGATCAATTTGAAACACGATAAGCGGTGGGAGGGTAGGGAATGGTTGAAACGGAACACTAACGAAATAACGAATTTTATACAAAAAAACTCAATTTTAACAACACCCAAAGAACATTTTCACCTGCGGCGCATTATAAAGTTTACTGAGCCACATTTTTTTTTAATTCCAAGAAAGGGAGCAGCCGATTTTTTCTAAATTTAAATTTCGAAATGGGTTACAAGAACAAAAAGGTTAGGCTACCACAGTTTTAAGGAAAAGCGATTTTGAGTGTTTCAACTTGAGAATGAAAAGCTTCTCTTGAAAATTTTCTTGCGAACTACAACTTTTTAAATATTTCAGATCAAATATTAAAAAGTTTCCAGAAGTGTAACCTAAACCGCTGTACCTCTACAGACACTTTAAAATACATGACTAGTTGAGAGAAAATCATCATGAAAAATTCATTTATAAAACAATTAATCCAATTGAAATACATACAAAATGAATCCTATTGATTGTGTTATAAAGGCAGCCTAAGTTAGTTAATTAACTTAGAGAAAAACAAGTAGCAAAATAAAAAAAAAACATTCTCTAATATAATTTTAAAATTGTTACTACAAAAGGCAAAAAAATCACGAAAATAAAACGACCAAAGATATGAAGGTGAAAATCGAGATCGCAAAGTGAAGTGTCCATCCACCTATCCTTAACGATGGGCACACCTCCCCCCTCTTTGTTGTCATGAAAAGCGTAGTCGTATTCTCCGGGAAAACTTACCAACTTGCTGTACACCAGCGAAAAGGTTAAATTTTTGCCGGGAGCTGTAATTGCATTAAAAAGTCTTCCATCACACAGCCTGGCCTGGCCGCGTGTGTTCAAGTGGCAGCCTATGTATATATAACGTATTTCTCTGCTCCGACCAGAATAAAAGGACCAGGGGCTAAGGGCTTTTAGGATGAATGTGTCCCACTACAATTTGCTACTGTTTCACAAAAGGACCGCTGCTGCTGGCTAGTCGAGAGTATTCTTCTCACCCACCGAGCGACCGCTTGATAATCCTGGCATGTCATGAAGTACCATTGATGCCATTGTAAAATGCGCCACATACCTAACCTTTGATGGCCACAAGGATTCCATGCCACCCTTCGAATATCAAACGCCAGCATCCGAATTCACATTCAGAAACAGATCCTTTGGTCGGGTCCGAGTTCGACTTCGGGTCGTCAGTATTTCCATGGTTCGACGGGCAAGCGAATTGCATACAATGCATCCCTACAAGAGCTACTGGATTTGGAACTATGTTATGAAGCGGCAATGTGTGTCCCTACCATATCCAGCCACCCGTGCATCAGATCAGGAGCAACTGCATCGCTTTCGTGTTGAAATTCATATACGAGGATCAGATATAACCGAATGTGTTGCATCTATAGTAATTCCTGCACATTGTGTTCTGTGCTCCTGGAAGCTTGGGCACTATATTTAATTGCATATATATCATGTGTGTCACTATTCATTTTCGGTAATTGCTAGAGATTTTAAAGGCAATGGATGGAGGTAAAGCAACATACCCGCCTGTCCCACCGCCGTATTTAAGGACCTGCTTGCTCTCCTGTTTAATTATTGCACAGGTTATTCACTTACATATTCGTATAGTGGCTGCTGTAGAGCCAATCCTCCCGCTCCCTTTTACATTGGATTTTGATTAATATTCCATGGTTGTGGCTTTTGGGGATTATCGATTGGAAGTTACCTGTCGTTTGAATAAATCTATCTTCCAAATGCACCTACAAACCGTCCCTTATGAATGAACGTGTGATGGTGAAAAAATAACTAAAGATCAATCTAGATGACTGCCCATGTTGAGCGAGAAGGCAATTATCAAAAAAATTTCCCTTAATTCCCATGTAATGCCCATGTTAGCAGTTTAATTATTTTCATACTTGCAGTAAATTGAGAGACATTTAACATTTTATTGTCATGCCTTAAGGCGCATCCTTGACTTTTAAAAATTACTTAAAACTCTAAAATTGTTAATCTTTTGTTACAGAATTGCGGAGCAATCAGTTTTAGGCCTAACAATTTATTTTAAATTTCCCTCTTCCGTGCCTTGCATTTCTTCTCTCAAGAAAAGTTTTATTACAAAATTTTAGAATTCGAGTTTTTAAAACGAGTAAGGATAGGCCAAAGAATTTCTCCGGCCACACATCAACACAAGTTTTACTTTCCCTCATGTAGGCGAACGCGCGCCTCGCATAGGCTAAATTTTCCTGCCCGAGGCCAATTACGCCGTATATAGGTCGTCGAGTTAGCCTCCATTTTTCTGAGTGTGGATTGTGGTTTTTAAAACTTTACATACAATATTCGGCAACTAAAATTTAAATTTTCTCCATTTTTTTTCTGAAAATATGTAAAGAAATAAAATAAAAAACATGTTATACAAGTTTCAGTTTCTCCCGGTCTCTTCTTTCAGATCTCCCAGTTTTATGTAATTTTAGGTTATCAAAACATACTCTTCATGCAAAAAAAAACTAAATTATTTATTTGACTAAAGCATAAAAAGAAAAAAAATATTCAACGCACCAATGCCTTAGAAGAATAGCCGGAACACGCATAAGGAAAATTTTTACTATTCTAGGTAACGAAAACTTAACAGCAAGTCATCTAAAATATTCAAACTAGAGTAGAGAAGTGACGTTGCGGAAACGTGAAATTATTTTTACAACTAAATAAATATAAATAAAACACAACATCTAAGCCAGAACTAACATTTTACTATCCTTGGAGCCTTCATCACGTGGCTCTTGCCTCATAAAACTTGTAAATAAACAAAACAGAAAATATTTCGCATTATCCTTGAAGTCGTTTTGGTACATCCTGGTATGAAAGCTTTGGGAATTTTTACTTTGTTTAAATATGGTGAAACTTTTGTAGATTTCACCTGCGTGTCATGTGGAATTTTTTTTAAAACCAAATGTATTTCAAATGATAAATCTTACTAAAAAACATAACAGAAGCTATAATTGCCAATCTGGCAATCATTGGAGACCCGTATGGTGATATTCGTATCAAAATTCGAACAGTTGTACCAAAATTCCACTTTGAAGTCAAACTTTCCAATAAGATTTTTCAAAATTTATTCCAAACGGATTTTGATGTATGGCAGTTTTATGTAGAATCATATCCTAAATAGCTTTTGTTCTTGGACTTTTTTGATAAGATGCACCGTTTTCGAGATATTCACAAAAAACGATTTCGTTCGTATGGGGGGTACCCCCCCTAATGGTCCGTTTTTGCCCATTAACGAACTTAGCCTCGCATTTTACGAAAAATGGACCTGCGCAAAATTTCAAGTCTGTAGCTCAATCCGTGCGCCCGCAATCCGCGCCACAGACAGACAGACGGACAGACAGACAGACGGACGGACAGACAGACAGACAGACAGACGGACGGACATGCTAAATTCAACTTTTTTTATCATTCTAAACACACTGGTGTAATTCATTTTTTTGTGCGATGACGGGATCTTGGCGTTACAAACGGTAAGGCAAAGTTAATATACCCTTTGGTTTCACCATACGGGTATAAAAATTATAGATGCGAAAAGTGTTTAAAAGATTGTCGATAAAATACATCACGCCAATTTTTATCTTTTTGAACCCTCCCGACCCCTATTAGTATTTATTTAAAGCTTTTTTGCGATTTTTGTAAGGTCGTTATTACAGCACCACACTATTACAGAGCCTCCTCTCCCCATCACCTCCACCCCCTTCTTAAATGTGTGACGAATTTTGGATTACACCTACCGACAACACCCGATTTTTCCATATTCTTTTTCCATAACTTGGTGTCGGGAAGTGGTTTGGCTGGATTAGCTCTGGTTTTTGATATACACTGTGGTTCAAAAAGTGATTCGGAATCAGCGCCTAGAAATTCCCAACAAAGATGCTAATATCGTGTGCACCAAATTTAGTATCGGCTTATGTTCTTAGAACTCTCACAAAGAGGATTTTTGCAAAATAGCAATCACAGCTTTTATGAAGTCTAATTCTTTAAATTTTAGAACACAATTTCCGTTCAATTTGTTTCCCGGCATTTTAAAAACTTTTTTTTCGTCAGTTTTATTTCTGAATTATAGTTTTTAGCTCAGAACACTTTTTTCTAGGTTATTTTTACAAAAACAACTTTTTTCTTGATTTTTACAGTAGTTTTTGAGCCAAAATTCATCTTTTTTATACATTTTCCACGCAATAAAACTTTTCTTCAGAAAAATGTTCCAAGATTTATTATCACGTACTATCAGTTTTGAATTCTGACAACATTGAAGCCAAAGAATAAAAATCGAAACGATTAAAAATACTTACAGTTCATCTTTGCGGGTATTTATTGACGATGATAAGTAATAGCCAACACATACATAGAATTTGCATACAATTAATTTAGAATATCAGAATTTAACACTCAATTATCAACATTGAAGTCATTCATTGTTTGACAGTTATTAACTTTGTCCATTAATATTTTACAATTCAGCAAAAAACATTTACAATTTAGAACTAGTTTTAATTCGATTTTACCCACAAAAATTGTTTCAAGTTGATGAAATGAATTTGCGTCATTTAATAGAATTAAATATGGAAGAAGAAGGTGGCGTTGGAGGACTGAACACCGGTGATATTTACAATAATAATACTTTTTCACTATTTCACGCGCATAGCACAGGACCACGAAACGGTCAAGGATTTAGTAATGAAAATACTGGTAAAATTTCTCTAATATCTAAGATTTTTGTTTAAATTCAATTCTGTTAAAATTTTCTAGATGGGATAATGCCGCCAACCTATAGCTATCATCACTACTTCGAATTGAGTCCTTTGCTACCATTTGGAATGATGTTAATCATATCAACAATTATATTTATTCTAGTTATATTCAGGCGTTGGCCAGGATTAGTTGCTGGTATCGTTGCTGGATGTCTTACTTCAATATCAATCTATTTGTTGTTGTTGGCTATACGTGAACAGAAACTTGTTTATGAATAAAAAGATCATTGGGAAAAAATCTATCAAACTTAATCTGGAAGACTGTCTTATAAAATTGTTTTTTTTGTCAATATACCTATTGTTTTTTTTTAAATTATTAGTTTGTATTTAAAATCCATATAATGTACAATGCTTTCTCGAAGTTCGCTCTTAGATATTTCACGCGAAAACCTCGTGTTTATACATGGCAACAAATAGTAAAGTCCAAAAATTCCCAAAAAACTTCAACAAAAAAAAATGAAATCCCAATTTTTACAGACCCAAAAATTTATTGTATGCCACTAAAACTTTACCGTAAGTTCGCTAAAAGCTAAAACGTTTGTTAAATATCCTTGCAATTACCTTCTTCTAACGCATCACTATATTTAAGGCCACCTTTCATTCTGTAGTGGTGACTGATTTTATGCCCTTACAGCTAACGTTTAATCAACAAAATGATCTAAAAACCCACACATCTCAATCGCATTTTTGTTGTCGAAGACATTAAAATCTTTTTGGGATAATTTCACGTCGCTGCTTTCGAATATCGTACGGATTTGGCCAGATTGGACCTAATTTTTTAAATAATCGAAAAAGAAAATTTAGAAAACTCATACACACCCCATTTCTGATAGTCGTGTCGTTTTCGAAAAGCCGTTTTACGTGTTGTTGTTAGTACTTTTCTACCACACAAAACAACTATCAGGGTTGGGTTGATAAGTGGTAAAAATTTGTTTTTGTTGGACCACACGTGGATGTTAGATTTTTTTTTATAATTTTGATCCGAATCTGACTTTAGTTTGGCTAGATATTCTCTAGTTCTGGAGATCCAAAAGAAAACGTTAAGATAAAAAAAAAAGTATGAAACATATTTTCTTGATTATCTTAACAACTAGAGCAAATTTAGTTAAACCGAAGCCAGATTGAAAATCAGAGAGGCTGAATTATGTAAAAACGAATGTAATCTCTTTTGCACCACATTTTTTTCTTGAGTAATGCCAATTTTTTCGCAGAAATTCAATAAAACATCCCACATAATACATGAAAAAATCATTTTATTAGTTAGAATCTTGGTTTACAATAAAAAAATAAATAAAAACCAACAACGAAACTTAATATATTTACATAAATGTCTGACGATATAATTTTTTTGATTTCAAATTTTTATTTCCTTTCAAATTAATTTCGGTAGTCTCTGGTTGGTGACAGTAAATATTGGTTATTCTTAGATGTTGTTGGTCGCTCAATTGTCATGCCTTGCTGTGGGATCTCTCTGTCTGGATTTACACCGATATGAGAGTAGATTTCCTTCATCATAAATAAAATCGTGTCGGCCGATTCCCTAAAAACAGATTTTATTGAAAAGAGTTTCATAAACCGTTTAAATCCATAAGAATTGGTAAAAAAAATTCAAACGGTGAAAATACAGTCAAACCTCGAAAATTCAAGCTATCGAGGAATTCGAGTTATCGAGATTCGATTGTAATAGAATATTAGAAATAGATTTGTAATGCAAATGTGTTAGTAAAACACTTCAATCCTACCAATAGCAAACATGACTGGTCAATGCGAAGAGATATTCATTGAAAAATTCTAGCGGTGCCTCTTGTAATACATAATCGATTCGACGAGATTCGTTTAAGTTTCCTAACGGTAAATCGGTCTCTGAATTGTCGATATCTGATGGCGTTGATGTGGAATTTTGACGTGATCTTGGCTTTTTGTCCATTTCTAGTTGCATGTCTAAAACCTGTGAGTGGGAAATTTAGGTTTATAGAAACATATTTTTTAAAAAAAATCGAGCATATTTTAATGGGTTGATATAAAATCACTTTCGGTACTACACAATCTTGAAAAGTTTTCAAAGCCATCACAAACATTTGTTGAAGAAATTGTAAAATCCAGCACATTTTTTAAAAGAACGCCGAAATTCTTAAAATTTAAATTTCGTCCTCACAATTTCCATACCTTATCGACCTCCTTTTCAATCTCCTGTGGATCTGGATTCGTTTTCGCACCAAACAAATAAACATTCGCCATTGTATTTTTGAATGTATCGAAAATTTTCTGTTTTAAATCCGCTCCAACTCTTGTCATAGTTTCCTTCAGTTCCAAATGCATTCGTTTTCTACCCTTATGATGTGGAATTAAAACTGGCCGCAACGTGCCCAATTCGGAGTTGACAAGCGCTTCAATACGATAAGCGACGGGGTCGTACGGATGGAAAATATTGTAAAATCCAGGGCAGGTTGGCAATTTAAAATCTAATCCTAGCATATCAATTCCACGGATCATTACAAACATTCCTGCAAAAACAATTTTTAGTCCATAAAATTCCGGTACACAAAAATATTTTCAAAAACCCACCAATCGGCGATCCCAGGGCAAAGAACTTCTTAGGTGCGAATAATAATTGAGGGTAATTAATGAAAGGCTGCCCCGTTCCGGCAGGCCCCATTGTATAACTTATCTGTTTCGATGTCGTTGTAGAGCATTCAAGCGATTGTGGACATAGTTCTAACGGTTTGATCACTTGATCTGGATTTTCCTGCAAAATCACAATAAAATATTACAACTTCTTCGTGTTAAACAAAAATTCCTACTGAATTCTGAATATCAGTCTCCTTAAATGTGCTCTTCTGATGACACAACAAATCAAACAAAATTAGTGAACCCAAACTGTGTCCAGCCAGCGACACGCTTCCATTGAAATTCGGATTTCGCTGGCAGTACTTCAGGTAAACCTTATTCATGGTGCCAGCAACAGTATCCATAATACTTTGACAAAATACTGGGCTTGTGTAGAACAACACATCCAATAGTGTATCATTGGCGAAATTTCTAAGTTTCGGTATTGATTCGAGGGTAATCGCCTTCAACTTCTGATCGATGCCAGACTCTTCGGAATGTAATTCACTGTGCCAAGAAACTGGCAGCACTTCGACACGTCCAATTTGACCAGATTCACGGGAGTTCTTGTAGTGCGATTGGACCAATTGATATGCAATACTACGAAATTCCTCCACTGAAATAATGCGAAAACATTCATTAATATTTTTTTCCAATATTTTAAAGAATCGTAGTTGCTTCTTACCAACTTCTTCAACTGGTCTGAATTTAAGATCACACGCCGAACCGATCCCATGGACCATAAATAATAAGTGATCGACTTTATCAGTTTCACCTTCTTCAATTGTAAATTCTTCGATGTCCCTTCGGACTATTCGTGGTCTACCTGTTGTTTGCTAAAAATTCAAATAATGTTAATCAAAAATTCCTTTAAATGCGAATCACCTAAACTTACTGGTGCAGTCCCCCACGCGTCAGTCAATTGTGATTGCAAGTAATGAACCATAACTGTTGGGCTATGGATGTCAACCATCTCTCCCGATGGCAAAGTTATCTTTCGATGCCATTCTCCACTTTCACACGCTTTCCGGTATTCTTCCTCCAGTAAATCCGCTTCAGTCTCTTCGTACGGCGTGTATCTGGAATCAATCGCCTTGTAAAACCAGCAACACCGACGAACTTCTGTCGATTTCTCAGACCAATAAATCGGTTGGCGGGTCTTTTCGGCTATGCTGACTTCATAGCGCCCACCTTCAACTGGCAATGGGGTTGTGTGATCTGGAAAATTCGTTTTCAGTTAAGGAAATTTTTCAAAAATTAATAAATTTCGTGGTACCTCCTGCTAAGAATGCTTCTTCAATGCGATTTGAATCTAAATATGAAAATGGGCTCCAAATTTGCTTGCTATCCATGGACTTTTTGTAGAACCAGTGCCGGACTACGGGACAATATTCCTGTAAAAATTGTTTACATTTAGCAATTGATTCAAATTTAATAATCAAAAAATCGCAACATTATTTTGTAACGACCAGAAAGATTAACAATTCACCAAATCTACAGATTTTCATCAGTTAATACAAATTAAATTAAATCCCCTACCAGTAGTAATTCTTTCACATACCACAATACCAGCATTACTATTAGCGGCTGCCATATCGATCTGATCTAATTGCTCGGTACGATTCAACGTGGAAAAGCTTTCGTCCTAAAAAAATTAAAAACAAAACATTTACATACGTCAAATCCCATAACCAAGATTTGAAAACAATAAACAAAATCAACACAAACTTTCATGAACAACAAAAAATATATTGATAAGGAATAGAAATTCCAAGAGTAGCTCACTTACATTTGTAGCACGATCCAAATACGCTGATACCTCAGCAGAGAACTCCGAACAAGACGATGACGGCGGTTCAACAATATTCGATAGCGGTGACGGGGCACGATTTGGATTGTAATCAATGGGCAGAGTATTTCGTTGGTTAACCGCTAGACCACTACAAACCAAATTATAATTCAACTCTGCCGCTGACTGGTTCAGATTCTGCGGTGGATTATTGAAGAAATCTTGAATTTTTAGATTATTGGCAGTGTCGTCGTCTTTAAGTTGCTGTTGCTGCTGCTGCTGCTGCTGCTGCTGATATTGATCTGTTTGTGGTGCTTGAATTGAATTTGTTTGACGGAATGAGTCAAAAAATGACAAATGATTCGTACTCGATTGAACCGGAGCGATATTTTGATTTGATCCAAAGAAATTCGATGAAACGCTCGATTGATTATGTTGTGGTGGGCCTGTTGAAATCGGCTTATGGTTGATATGGTCGGAAAAATCGTTCACTTTGTTTAAATCACTATCAGTTAAGTTTCCATCAATCGCTAATGTCGGATTCGTTGAGAAATAATTCACTAAATTGAACGTTGGCTGCTGAATCACTGGAACAGTATTTGGACCAGTCGATAACGTCGCACTAAGCTGTTGTTGTTGTGAACTCAAAACACTTTTTTTTTGGGCTGAATAATCGCTGCCAGCGTCAGTGAATGTTTCTAATTTTGGTGCAGCAAGTTCTGCACTATCAGTCACAGTAAAAGTAACAGGTGTTGACGCCTTCTTGTCTGGGTGTGTACCTAAGCCTTGCACAAAGATGTCTTCAATTAGAGCTGTCGGGGGTGTGGAAACTTCCGCGTTCGTATTATCGGGAACTAGATCAGTTCTCAATTTCAAATCGCTTGTTGGGATAATCGGATTTAAATTCTTATCGACTATCGCCTTCGATGTGTAACTTTCTAATGTCAACTCAGTAGTAGGTTTGTTAAAATTTCCAATCGGATTAAGATTAGAATCTGTTGTTTCCAGAGGCTTATCAGCCTCAATTGACGCTTGTTGTGACAAACTATTATTTACTACTACGCCTTGACTAATATTCTGATTATCGATCAAGTCTGTTGGCAATTCCGGTACGTTTGTGGTGGTGAAAAATGCACTTGGATTGATCGGGGGTGTGTTTTTGATTTCAATTTGCGGTTGAAAAGCTTCAAATCCAATCGCTTTACTTGTGTTTATCAGTGCCTCGGGAGATTGAAACAATTTGCTTGGTTCTGTTGGTGTTTGCGACAGAATCGGTACAAAACCAATGTTCGCAACTGGAAGTTGATCAACTTTTTGAACCGATTGGCTCGAATCGAAGATCGATTGCGGTTGAAACGGAATCAAAGTAGGTTGCTGAACCTGCTTTGCTAAGCCAGCCGACGGCAAAGGTGGAAATGGAGTAAATCCACTCTTCGGTGGAGGTGGAAGTGGTTGGGTTGATTGAACCGCTTTAATTGATTCAACTAGTTGAACCGGTTGAGGTTGTTGGAGTTGCTGGGTTGATTCAACCAATGGACTTGGCTGCGATTGTTGAAAAACTTGGCTTGGTTGGCTCTGTTGAAACGGTTGTAAAACTCCTGTTAATTGTTGAAACGGCGCAAATGTAGGTTGACTAAATTGAATCGTACCGGTCGGTGATTGAATCGAGTTTGGTTGAACAGGCACAAATCCAAAACTACTACTGGTGTTTAGTTCGTTTCCAAAAGGCTGTGTTTCTTCACTAACGGCCTGTGATTCAGCGAAGAATCCAGAGAGAGGACTGGTTTCTGGTGGTTTTGCGAACTGCTCAAATGTCGAAACCAAATTATTACTTTCTTCGGATGATTGCGCTTGAAATGGTATCAATTTAAAGGCTGGCTGAATCGGTTGATTATGAACTACAGTCGCTGGAGCTGGAAATGACGTAAATATTTGACTTGCTGGCGGCGCAGTTGGTGCGAATGCTTGAAAATTTATGCCAAATTCAATTTGCCCTGAAATCTGGGGCGGTTGATCAACTTCTGGAACACTTGGAACTTGAAACGGAATAAATTCACTATTAGCTGCTGAATCTGCTATTTGTTGGTCAGATGATTTTACTTCAACTTCTACACTCGGTTGAAGGAATTTGTTCAATCCTGATTGATTCAACTGTGGCTGTTCACTCGCAGGTGGAAAGAAGTTACTAACGTAACTATGATTATTAGATTTATTTGTATTTAAATTGTTTATGCTACCTCCAGGTGATGGAGGAACGAAAATATTTTTATTAATTCCACTCGATTCGCTCGTTGGATTAAAAATTGGCACAGAATTGTCTGAAGTTTGGGGATTTAAACCCTGATTTTGCCCCCAATTGAAATTATTCTCAGCAGCTGGCAAATTCGGAGAAACAAGTGTGGTCTTATGTTCGGCTGCAAGGGCGCTTTTGTAGTGCTTCGTACCCTTTTGCAATCGAAAGTTGCCAACTCCTTTGATAGCTGCAGGCGGTAGTTTCGGTGGTGCGTCAACTTGTTGTTGTTGAGCGACTGGAGGAAACTCTGAGAAATTCTGAACTGGATTGAAACTCGGCTCTGGTGGACTAAAACCTGGCTGCGCGAAACCCTGCGATGGTGGCGGGGGGCTCAAATCGACACTAGCGAGATATTGACCGCTACACTCAGTTTCTGGTGGCGGTGGTGGCGTTGGTCGACTACCAGTCAATGAAGCTTGGACCAATCCAGTGACATTTTGCCAAACAGGCGGTACAAAATTGGAGAATGAAAATAGACCACCTTTGCTTTCTGTGGGTTGTGATTGTGGTGGTGGTGGGCCCGCAGAGAAATGAACCTCCGATTGTGGTGACGTTAGATTCGGTTGAATCGGCTCGTTTACAGTAGAACTCGGAAGTGGAATTTGTTGATCAAAACTAGGTGCTGTAAAAGCATCTGGTGAAGTCGCCGAATTCACTGACAGCCCTGGAACCGGGGCGTATGTTTTCTTTTTGGCACTTAATCGATAGCTATTTTGCAATCCACCTGCTCCACTTGGGGGTAGCTGACTCGGTGGAGTTGGCGTTGGTGCAACTTCCGCTGGAGAATATAAACGGGGTGGCTCTGGTACGTAATTCGAATATGGATCAATTGACGGCGTACTAGAAGTGCTGTCAGAAAACCAAATTTTTAATGTCGCAATTAAATGTTCAAAAAAAAAAATCTGGTTACCTTTCAAATGTTGGCGGACCCAAAAACGGTGACTGCGAATGGTCCGAAAGTGGCGTTGGCACCTGGAAGCTGTTGGTATTTTCACCTCGATTCGCTTGGTTTTGACTTTGGTTTTGCGCTTGAGGTGAATAATTGTTTAAAACGCGAGAGAATGTTGAGAAAACTGTCGATGCAACGGAGGGCAATTGAGAAAATGATGATGCGGCTTGGGATAAAATTGACTCCTCCTGGCCAGTGCTAGGGAGGTCGGTTTGAATGGTCCCTGGAAACGGTTGACTTTCCTCCTCTTCAGTAACTGAATTCAGACTAATTTCACTGAAGGATGATATGTCGATGTCCGGCTTCTGACCAACGACCGCTGGTTGCGGACTTCCTGTAAATAAAAATAGGATGGTTTTTTTACTATTTTTCAAAGTCAGCGAGTTTAAAACTAAGGTATTCAAGTTTCCTAAAAATCCGACACAACGCATGGAAAAATGTGCCGCCGGTAATATCCCGACAGTAAAAAGTCCGGAAAAGTAACTTTTTCAGAGTGTATTTTTCTCAGACTCGATATAAAAATCTGGAAACTCGAGATAAAAATGTGGTACACGTGAAACCATTTTTCTTTTCCATACTTTTTGCATCTTAACGGACAAGAAATTCTTCTACGTCAGCTTTTCTTGTTCAAGGCAGATCCGCAGCTGCAGCTACAGTTTCGCGTTGATTAAATTGCAACATTTGTAAGGTTTTGGGCAGAGAACGTGATTAAAGTCTAAAAATATTGATCTTTCCACAGAAGTTTTTTTGTTCTTACAGTGACGGCAAAGTTTGCCCCTACACTCAACTGCCCCCCGAAGTTTTAACTTTTAGTAAATCTGCGGAAAATTCAAGATTTTTTTTTTGACCACCTGAAACTAAAAGTAACGGCCCTTTTAAACTGACCCCCTTTCCATCAGATCTTAGGAGCCCCGCATATTCAAACTATTAAACTTTAGCGTTTATAAATCTTAAGGTACTTTCGTTTTTTTCGATGACCAAATTTTTAACTTAGAATCAATCAAAGGAAATTACGAAACAAACATCCAAAAGTAAAGAAAACTATCGCGAATTTCCAATGACGCAGAATTCAAACTAAAGCAAACACAACCGCTAATGACAAAATTGTTTAAAATAACTTTGTAGGTAAATGGAGTGGAAATTATTCATAGTTGCTGATAAAGAGAAGCCACAGCCCTCTGAAAAACTATCCTAAGGCGATTTCCTACCAATATTGCATAAAAATCCCAACAAAACGTTCGAAACACGTACGAATTGGTGTTAAAATACTTAATTATCAATCGGAAATTACTCATTATTCTCAAGTATTGTAAATTTCAATGAAAATATATCTAAAGTAAATACAGTTTGATAAATGAATATTCGCTCCCTCCTTCAAGGTTCACTCGCCTTTATTTAAACTAGTTTCATAAAAATATTATTTACAGAAATCAGAGCAATTTCAATGCATGAAACATAATTTGGTTTCATTTTGTTTTCAGGTAAAAAAAAAATTAAATGACAAAAACAGGTGCAACACCTCATATCGACGGAAGACCAAACCTTTTACATTCGCTATCTTTGAAATATTATTCGATGTCTCATTTCCTTTCATATTTATTTAAATGGGAATTACGTTTAGTTGTTTTTTATGTAAAAAAAAAGATTTGATGTTCAACTCAGCTCACATGATGAGGACATTTTTGTAGGGCAAAGCACGTGTATTCATAAATTTGCAATTAAAAATTTTATTTTTCTGTTCCGTTTACACACTAAACGACTGAGATATGATTGAAATGAAAGATTATAAACCGAAAAAAAATCGATGTGATGGGATCGATGTTGAGATGTGATGCCATGGTGTCTTAAATAATAACACCGGCTGACAAAAAACCTTCAATATATTAGAAGCTATCCATTAAATACGCCACTTTTTTAGGAGGACGGTCTGTGGTAGTTTGATAGCGATATCAAAATACATAAAAAATATCTGATATTAACAGCATATGATAATAGTTTACAAAAAACATCAAAATTTTTTCTACTAAACCGCAAATATCTCGATAATGGTTAAAGATATTAATTTGCCGAAAAAGAAAAAAAAAGTGGAGAATTTTTTTCTTTTTCGGTAAATTAATATCTATAACCATTATCGAGATATTTGCGGTTTAGTAGAAAAAATGTTTGATGTTTTTTACCCTGGACCCAAAACCGGGTACCCGGATATTTCCAGCAAATGCTCGGTCCGGTTCTTATCAACAACCCTACTCGGATATGCTCGGGAAACGTTTTTAGGCAAAATCAAAAGGTTGAAATGTTTCATGATCACAGTACTTGATGATACTTCGTACTACCACTACGTACTTCGTATAAGAAAGTAATAATCGCGAAAAAGTGTGAGGGGAGGGGAGAGGAGAGGGAATACGAAAAGCCAAAACTGCCGTGACGTATTTTATAACCAACCCATTAGAGTTATTTCTGTTTAATTTGGCATAGCTGACTTCAAATTTATCAATAGTTTGGTTGGACCGGCTCTAGTTCGTAAGAAACATAGGGTGCTCTTAAATTTCACGTCTCCGTGCAAGACTATCGTAACTTAACTCACGACATTCTTGAATGTTGAATTTTTAATTCATTAAAAAATAAAACTTGTTCACTTTTTTGAGAAAGGACTCACAATTGAAAGGACCCACTAAAATTCTTACGACTATTAATGTTTTATCGCATAAAAACGTCAGAATTTTGACAGCTCAAGAGAATAGTCTTGCACGGAGGTGTCGAATTGGTTTATCTATTTATGGGCATTATAAATCATCATGAATATCTGGAAAACTAGAGCTAATCCAGCCAAACCACTTCCAGATTCGGAATCAAGGACACCACATTAAGCAAAACAAAATCTACATAATATTGAGTGCAACAAAATTAGTGTCAACCTGTGTGATCCGTTAAAAAAAATGCTCGTTCAAGGTTAAAAATGTTAAATATTTCAGTGATTTCTTGTAACTTTTTTTTTTGTTTTTGTTTATATCTTGTATTTTTTGTATTTTTCTTTAGATTTATTACACGCTACAAGGGAGATGAACTTAAACAAAAAGAAAAACAAAATGCATTCATCATTAGTAATGAAAAATTGTAAATATTTGAAACATCGTAGTAATAATGAAGACATCACAAATTAAGATAATAAAAGACAATTTCAGTGAAATAAATCTTCATAAAGTAAAGAATTTCTGGTTTTTTTTTATATTGCTATTATATTTTTGGACAATGAAGCCCCCCCGATGGATGAACGTTGAAGATGGCGAGTATTGTTAAAGACAATAATCATGATCATTGTTATTATGGTGATGATGATTATGATGTGATGATGATGATGAAAAATGGTATAAGTCACCTGTATTATATAACAATGGTAATTTATGAACAGGTAATCGAACGAATCTCGAATCGAAAACCAGTTATTCAAGATCCCATCCATCCATCCATATAAACTTGTATTGATTTTGATATCGGCTATAATGGGGCTTGGTATTTTTATTATACAAAAATTGGAGAGAATTTTAATATGCCTTGCAACAAACGACCACAATCTGCAAGAGCGCAACACGCATCGCATCCAATATTAAAATTTAATGAAAGACAAAAAAAAACCACCTGCCGTTGATAATACGATCCAATATCAATGATCCCAATAAAGCGTAATCGGCCATCGATCGATCGATGGGTTGAATTGGACGATCGATCGATCGACAAACCCAAAAACAAAACATTTTTAAAATATTTAAACCGCAATGTCTTTCGAGTGATGTACTTTTAAGCAATGAATAATATTGTCAAAAACAAAAGAAACACTAACACAAAATGTCAAAATGCTCACGTTGTTGGTTGCTAAAATAAAACATTAAAGTTTTAACAAAATCTGCACGTTTCTCTGGAGTTTTGTAGGGTGAAGTTCATCAAATGTAAAAAAGATTAAATTCGCATGGACTTTTCGCGATTGTTGTGGAGTTTTTATAGTAAGGAGCTGTCCATAAAACACGCCCCGAAAATTAGCGTGACTTATTTTATGGACTACCCCTAAGCCGAGGCATGTTTAGGAAAACTTTGAATTGAGGGGTTTGAGCTTTCAACGTCCTAAAACAAAGTACCTAAATTTTGTGTCGCGAAAAGGAAATTTAACAAAAATATTTTAAGCTAGTTGCTATGACATCAAGCTAGTTGCTAGTTGATAGTAGCTGAGAACTAGGGCACAACTACAATAATGTCAGCTGCTTCTACACTCAGAAAAATGGAGGCTAACTCGACGACCTACATACGGCGTAATTGGCCTCGGGCAGGCGCGCGTTCGCCTGCATGTGGGCAAGTAAAACTGAGTTGACCTGTGGTCGGAGAAATTCTGAAATTAAGCCAACAGCAGGTGAAGTAGGGCATTGGGAGCTGCACGAGTTGACCTTAGATAGGTTAACTCTGACCGCTAGCTGGCTTACAGAAACCTCTGTAAGGTCAGAGTTAACCTGACAAAAAGTTGACCTGAACATTTTTCTGAGTGTAGCGTCAAGCAAGTCGGATACTTTTTTTTCTTAAAAGCGAGCTATTATCAACTAGCAACTAGCCTGAGCATTCGGAACCCACAAAAATTGAATGAAGAGAAGAGGAGCGGGGTTGGGGGGGGGGGGGGGGTGCAAACTTGGTATTCAAGTAAAGTTTCGTATTATTTGTAAATTTTTTCATAGCGGAAAAATTTATTTTATTAGACTTAGGCATATATTTGGTCTGAGTAGCCTGCGGTCGAAGCCTATCACCTAGATTTCCTGCAATTACTGATTTCTCCTAAATTCTACCGCCTAAGCAATCCGAATTTGGAGTCCTGCGTCCGAAAGGCCAAGAAAGGCCACTCACTTTTTGAAGTCCTGCGTCCGAAAGGCCACTCACTCGAAGCATTTCTCTGCAACCAAATAAATTCAAAGTTCGGTGCCTCCACCCTATTTTGAACATTCCAAATTTACCTGATGTACAATTAATTTTTGACCTGGACAAATATCGATGTTAATCCTACCTGCTTATATGTAAAACGTTCCTTTCGATTTGCCTTTTAAACAAATATCATGTGGCTGTTTCTCATACTGAATCTAAAATTAAGTCACACACAAGACATTTTCTCTATAAAGGTCAAATGTTTCCCAAAGAACCTGAACGACTTGAACGAAAAAAAAAAATCACACATTACCGACGATGAAGTAATAAAACAACACACTTTACACCAGCAGCAGCAGCAAGAAATCGGGAAAAATTCTTCAAAACTCAAAGTCAATGCTCGCGACATTGCACCAGCGCCACAGCTCTTTACTACTACGTCCTTCTCCTCCTCCTCGGGAATCAAATGAATTGGTATGAATTTAATAACGCCCCAAGTATGTACAATTTTAATGAAAAACTCATGCTAATGCATGGCACTTGAAGACTACTTTTTTCGCGTTTTTATTCATTTGCGGATTAATTCATGTTACGATGTTCAGCACATTGAAGGCAAATGTCTTCGAGTCACCTTTTTGTGAGCATAAAATTTTAGTTGCAGGTGATAAAGTGCACCTTGAACATAAATTGGTTTTTATCAGTTTTTATATTGAATTATTTTTATAACAATAGCGAAAAGCCGCAATTTCATAGAAAAAATGGATGAGATTTTCATTTCTTTGGCAAAACCACTTAATGTTTGTAACTTTCTTTCAGCAATTTATTTGGGAAAGAAATTGATATCAATTTTAATAATTTGTCATTATGGATTGATGGTTTTTACTCAACTTTTTTATGGTTTGTGACGTCGGGAAAGGTTGAAAATTTATCTAGAAATTTTACAAAAGCCGACAGGGAAAATCTACAAATTGACACAAATTTTTCGATAAGATGGACCGTTTTCGAGAAAAATGCAAATAAATATACCTATTGTATGGGGGTAGGGGAAAGGAAGTCGGGGCCGACTTCACCTGTTGAAGAACCCAGCATTGCTATTTACGACAAACCCTAAATACTATATGATTCTCATATGGAGTAAAAAAAGTGAATCCTCCACAATGTGGAAAATTGAGCAAAAAATTAAATAATTGTCACCAAACCCCCAATTTTTTTAAGTAACACCACATCGGGAATAGCTGCGGTTTTATCAATGCTATGGTACATAACTATAGGACTCCGATGATATCCAAAACTTTCGAAAATCGTTCCCCCAAAAACGCTTCTTGAATTTTCTGGAATCAAAAAAATAGTAAAAATTTTAGCTTCTTCCCTCAAAAATGTCTCGCAGGGGACCCCAAGTTTGACGCTACGCCACACTGAACTTTATTGACTCGATTTGAGACAAAAGTGAATTACTCCACTCTATTTAGAAGGCTAAAAAACTGTGATTTACACACTTTTAAATCCTCAAAAAAAAATCCTCTCCAACTTCAACAAATGTCAATAGCACGACTTGTACGCATAATTGATCCATGGCCGCTACTACGACCGAAGTCAACCAGGCATTTGATTGATATCTTAAAACAAGTGAATCTTGAATTTGCTAACCAAACGCATCCACGCATAAATCTCACAAAACTCAAGATTCTTCAAATTCTACACACGATGTTGATGTAGTATTTTTTACACTCTCTGGTCATGGCAAACTTAATGTACTTATCGGGTTTTATCATACAAGGTCCGCAAATTATGTTAAGCACTATTCAAAAAAAAACATAAAAACAGAAGCAACACCAAAATAGAAAACCGAATCAGATAGAAACTGGTTCATTGAAATGGAAATGGGTTGAATGATCAAAAAACAAAAATTATGTTTCTTAATGCATTCGGAATTTGCAGTTGTGCTGAGAAATCGATCGCAAAGATGGAAGAATTTGGTCAAATTTTTGAAGATGGTTCAAACATTTTTTATATCTCAAAATTGCTGCAATGGTGGTTTTGAAATGTCTTCCTTCAACCTTCTAGCATTGTGACAACAGAACACCTTAACAAAGGAGCGGCTCACCTGATACTACGGTAATGTATTACAATTATGGTGATAGCAGGCAAATGTAAAATTATTTCCCAACATAGCAAACACGTTTCTTATCGGCCAAAATACAAACAAAACCGCAAAACTACAATAAACTAAAATTTGGGCATGCAATAAACTAAATCAGTTTTATTTTCGCTAACACTAAACACACTCTCCATGTATGTATCATCGTAAATTTTATGCAATTAATCAAAAACTACGAAAAATCGTTTCATGAAAAAAAAAATGCAAATCAATTCAATCTCGTCATTAATATTTTAAATAAAAATTTCATATACGACGGAGGTTGGTTTCTATCAATATTGATGGAATGGAAGTCAAACTCATGACTTTTGTAGGCTCAAGTTCAAGACGCAAGGCAACAAAAGACAAGGCGATTTTTCCAAATCAAATGAAAATAAAGAAAACAAAATGTCAGCTAAAAGACGCATCATCATTAGCAACATTAACTAGCGAGCATAAAAACCGATCATCATCAACCATTATTGTTTAGCATGAGCAAAAGTTTAAATCATAAAATGAAACTTTATTAACACACACCGAGCATAATATCACCGTGCCCCGCAACCCCGCTAACTGGCGTCTGATGGTCTTCTTCAATATTCAGTTGAAACCTACGTGATTTTAACCTTTTTATGGCTTTTTTTTAATCCTCCAATTTTTTTTTAATAAACCATTTATTTTATTTCGCAAATATTTAATCGTGTATGGACGATCAGTCGTACCATCATATAATCGAGATGTCAAGATAACGAATTCTTTCTGTATTCACTGGAAAACTGTTGAAATAAAGAAAACATGAATCTAACATCCAAATTCAATGTGGAAGAAATTAGCACATTGTTTGAAGTGTCGGTTACAATAGTTTTTTCGGAGATCCGATATTTATTGTTTTCATCAGAATATTGTGAGTTGTGAGTATGTAATTTTATGACGCTTGTGATTCACTGTTTTAGTCTTAAGTAGGGACATTTAGGTGAGAAATGATATTTTCTTAAAACAAATGAATCAGTGGAAGATTCTTGAAAAACAATAAATATATCTCAAAAATCGGATGCTCTATTGGTGTGAATGATTATTTTTCACTCTTGATTGAATCCTAAATTTATCAATGTGAAGAGGAATCCACACTAAAATTCAGGTATCAATCGCAAGTAGGATTTATGTCAACCGTGACGTTAGCGGTTGACATAAAAACTGCTTGCAATACACCTATTTTTTTTTATAGTTTCAGTCAGAGCTTAGGGGAGGACCCTTTAATGCCGAAGCACAGCTCAAGAGGGTCGGAAGAACGAAAGGAGATGTCGGTTTATGTTCTCCTTGAACTTCTGCGGGTTATAGTCCGGGAGACACACATCGGGTGGTAAATCGTTCCAAAGTCTTGTTGTTTGCGGAATGAAGGAACTCCAAAACTTTACTGTACGAAGACGAGGAGGCTCAAGGAAGAAGTCGTGCGCGCGTGTAGCTGCATGGAAATTATAGGTGCCGAAAAATGTTATAAAACCTCAACTGATTCCGCCAAGTAGATAAATATCAATCAGTTCGTAGGTCGAAACTGGGTAGGCTGTCCGAGAGAGCGAATTTTTAGCGGTGGGGAAAAATCTGTTCAGGGGCCCAATTCTGCAATCCTAAGTTCGCAAAGTGTGCACAAAATTTCGTATGTAAATTATATCAGAATTTAGTTTTCACAGAAAGCTCACAGTGGCAGAATCGGGTTCGAGGACAAAAAAAATAACACAAATGTGTTGTGGACAATTATCAAATGGAGATCATTTTTTTGCGGATAAATTTTTGTTCAAGAAAAGCCGCAGAATTTATTACGAAATTAAGAAAAATCAACAGTAGTATCAAAATTAAATGAAAATACTTTAGCTTCCTAGAAAACTGGATGGATTGTTGACTGTACAATTTTGAATTTTTGATTTAAAAAACATAACAAAAGCTATAATTGCCAATCTGGCAGTCATTGGAGACCCGTATGGTGATATTCGCATCAAAATTCGAACAGTTGTACCAAAATTCCACTTTGAAGTCAAACTTTCCAATAAGATTTTTTTAAAATTTGTTCCAATCGGATTTTGATGTATGGAAGTTTTATGAAGAATCATATCCTAAATAACTTTTGTTCTTGCACTTTTTTGATAAGATGCACCGTTTTTGAGATATTCACAAAAAACGATTTCGTTCGTATGGGGGGTACCCCCCCTAATGGTCCATTTTTGCCCATTAACGAACTTAGCCTCGCATTTTACGAAAAACGGATCTGTGCAAACTTTCAAGTCTCTAGCTCAATCCGTGCGCCCGCAATCCGCGCCACAGACAGACAGACAGACAGACGGACAGACGGACGGACAGACGGACGGACATGCTAAATTCAACTTTTTTTATCATTCTAAACACACTGGTGTAATTCATTCTTGTGTGTGATAACGGGATCTTGGCGTTACAAACGGTAAGGCAAAGTTAATATACCCTTTGGTTTCACCACACGGGTATAAAAAGGGGTTTCAAGGAAGGATAAATGTTGATATCGGTCCGATACAACTATAAAACAGAAAACAGTCTGTGTGAATAAAGGACATTTTTACCACCAATGTATGAACAAAAAAAACATTCTCTTCATCTCAATTAAAACCACCTTCAATTGGTTTTGAAAAAAAAATCGATTTTTTCCACTCAAAACTTAATTTAAAATTACTCTTCACTGTGAATCCCCCCTAACGATCACATGATGATCTTCATTATTGCAGCAAAAATTGTAAAACATAAAAATTGAGGGAATTCACTTATAAAGTCGTCATCATGATGATCAAACATCATCATCGCCATCATCAAGCTACCATCAACCACCATCCAAAACGGACAACAGTCGGCGTGTTGCTCGTTAGGTTAGGCATATTAAGGTAACCGAAAAAGCTTCTTCAAGAAACACTTGAAATTCCATCACAGCATAGCAATCATACCACCAATAAAATGATAGACAGACATCAGACACTCAACTCACTCCACTGCAAACTGAAATTAACTTTTATTCAATCAATTCTTTGGGTTTTAGTATTTTTTCCCCTTTAGCAATGTTACTGGATTGAATTTTGAATTTTTTTTTATCTGCTTCTTCCAACCGTTTTTATTTATTTATAATAATTTTTTTTTCTGATAAAATTTGTTGTTCAGAGTCGACTCTTTGTGAAGAGTCTTCGGCCAGGTCTTCAGAAATTATCCTCAAGCTTGTCAATCCCCACCACTGACCACTACAATCAATGTGGTGCCCCCAAAGAGACAGGCCATCATCAACCGTACAACAACAACAACAACAACAACAACTTGGCAAGCAATCTGAAAGATCCATGAGGTCTTTCTTATAGTTGAAGACTTGCGGGTTGGCTGTAGGCTTTTGAGCAACAACCCGAAATCTACAACAACAAAATGATGGGATTTTTTGTTTCGGTTAAAACAACATTTTGGACGTTTTGATTTTTTGGAACAAAAACAGAAATGCGCGCGCCTTCAATCAGTTGGTATTCGATCGCGGTATTGGCAAGTCACAAAATCAACTTTGATCATCATCAAAATCGTTGTTAATAAAAATTAATTTACTATAAGTTGATTGTCTTATTAGACGACGAATCCGAAAGGAAATTTTTGTGTGAAGGTGCAGAACTCGTTGGAATTTGTTTTTTAAGAAAAAAAAAAGTGGCCACCTGGTTAAGCAAGACCCATTCATTGCGTAGACACGACGGGACAACAGCGGCGTTTTTTTTTTTTCAAATCCGCACCGCATTTTTTCAAATCGTTTGTCCGGCGAAGTTGTGATTTTTCTTTAAGATTCTGCAGTTTTTTTTATTCTCCGTTTTACTTTGCAAGTTTGAAATTCAAAAAAAAGTCGTTGTGTGTCAATCGAAAAGATAAATTTTTATTTACAACACATTTCTGTGCATTTCATTTATTATTACAACTCAATATAATTTTATTTAATGTGTGGATGAAAAAAAAACTTACATCTGATAAAACAACATAAGAAAAACTTTTTTTTTCCATAATAGCACATTAAGTGGGGTCATCATCTCAACTTACTTTGAGCAAGTAGCAAAACAAGTCTTTTTTCTGCACAAACTTCAACCTGAATGACTGACTGACTCTGACTTCTACCGAGTGTCAACTCGAGCCGACCATTTAATTGTTGTTAGTTTAGTTAGTTAGCAGAATGCTAAGAAATAAAATATAAATCATAATAAAAAAAAAAGAATTTAAAAACATACCATTTCTAGTTGGTCTTTTTTAAAAAAAAATCATTTCAACCATCATACAAGGAAGAAGAAGACAAACAAAACATCGTCGTCGTAGTCGTTCTCAATTCGTTGAATGTTGGAAAAAAAAATGTAAATTTATTTAAAATGCGAAAAAACGAAGTGGAAAAAAAACTTTTAGTATATAGAAACTTTAGAAGGTGCAGAAGACATTTCGCATTTATAGTTTCTTCAATGTAGGCAAATGCATCGCTTTCAGTTTCGTTTTAGAAATGTACACGGCAAGATTTCCATCTCGGGTGACATTTCGATAGTGTTCACATCCGATTCGACTATACAGTGATATTAACGAAAAAAAATAGTTTTTCTAACAATAATTGTGTTTAACTAAAGGCCAGAATTTTAACGGTTTCGGTATTCAATCGAGGAAAAAATTTTTCTACCAAAATTTTCACTATTAAAGATTTTGATGAAAAAAAATGCAGTGTTACTAGCAGTTTTTTGAAGAGTGAACATTTTAACACCAAAAAATTTTTTGGCTTCAAAAAAAGTTCGATTTTTTAACTAAACTGTGGCGAAATTAAGTTGAATATACAGTTCGCACGTTGAGTGAGGAAAAATAAATCTTCAATTTCTTTATTGGCGAATAAAAAGTTTTGGTGCGGAATTTCACATTTCAAGTGACGACGGTTTTGGCTTTTCTACCCAAGCATTTTCACTTGGTGTCAAAATTTGCAAACTATAAGCAATCTTCTAAACGACTAACAGAAATGAATCCGACTCGAACTATAATGCCTAGTTGACATTAGGCTATCCCGAGTTACGATCATTTGTAGGTAGTTTCATGTCCGAAATTATTTTCCAACTAGCTTGCATACCCGTCGTTGCCGGGTTAAGTTTTTTGTCCAAGTTTTAGAATACGAAGAAAACCGGAAAGAACTTAAAAACTTTTTAATGGATCTATATTGGGGCTGGACCCCCGACGAACATCTATGCCAAATTTCAGGTTAATAGGTTCAGTAGTTTCCCCGCGAAAGAGTAACATAGTGCAAAAACTAAGTTTCGAAATCACTTTACGCCCTCCCCTCACTCCCCCCACCCCTCGCGCTACTTTTCCGTATGCCTATGTTGGAACCACAACTCCTACAGACACTCATGCCAAATTTCAAGTCAATCGGTTCAGCCGTTTTTGCGTGAAAGAGGAACAGACAGACAGACAGACACCAACTCATTTTTATATATTAGTATGATGATGTGCGGTTGCATTAGGCTAGTTGTTAGTTGATAGTAGCTGGCAACTGAGACAAAAGTTAGAAGTTTTCAACTCCTGTGATGCCAGCTCGAAAACCGCTTGATATTATACTAGCTCTGTCCTAATTACCAGTTATTGCCTGGCCTAATGTCAACTGGGTATTACGAATGATTTTTCGGATGTGAAAATATCGACAAATGATCGAAACCTATTACTTAAAATATACCAAATCAAAAAGAATTTATCTAGAAACCTCAGAAAAACCAGATAATGGTTCAATCTATGGAATATATTTCTTGGTGTTTTCAGTAGAACAGGCTTAAGAACCAAAAATTAGAAAACTTAGGGATTAAAAGATTTTTAAAAAAATACCCCAAAAAACCGCAAATCATTTGCTCGTGATTTTTTACGTAAAACAAAAACTATTTTTGTATCAGCCTCAAAACTTTATCGAAAAAGGTAAGACACTAGATAAGTGGGAGGTTCAAAACTTTGCATTTTCAAGGACATTTAAAAAGGATTTTCATTTTTAGAGACACAAAAAAAAAAGATTTTGAAATATCTCGGAAACGGCAACAGAAAGTTAATTGCGTTTAAAGTTGTACTTGTTGTACACAAAAATGCGTATAAGAAAGTAAAAACACATGGAAATATCTCGAAACCAGTTCAGGATGCTTTTCATAGTAATTTTTACCACATTTTCGTATAGGATTTTTCACTAGTTTATACGGTTATCGCGGTCTCTGTCATTGATGGGTTACAACAAGTGTTTCATTTCATTCACGGTGCGGAATCCAAGTAAAACTAGGAACCCGCGGAAAACTGGTATCGAAACCTGAATAAAGGTGGGTCAGACAAGAAGAAAAAGAGGAAGAACTTTTTTCTTACTTTTTGAGGACGGTTTCCAAGCCAAAACCCATTTTTTTAATATTTCCGGGACATTTGTTATGATGGTTTTTTTTACTTTTCAATGACATTTTTTAAATTAAACATTCTTTTCAAAAATGTTTCAAACAGTCGTTCTCAAAGATGAAAGACGGTTTGTTTATCACTTTTTAAGGACATTTTTTAATTTGTCAAAATACGACACGTCGAAATTGTGTCATGCGGTCTGATTTTCAGTCGATACTAAAGACTTTGGGTGAAACTTTAAAGATCCCTCAATAATATCTCAAAAAAAAACCCCACAATAAAACTTGAACTATAAAATTTGCCAATAAATCAAGTTTTTAATCAAATTCGAGCAAAACCTATAAACTAAAAAGAAGAAGAAAACAATATTTTCTCACATATTTAAAACTCCCCAATTTCGGTGCATGGAACTTAAGCAACGTGCATCCGTTTAGAAATTAGCAAAACCTTACCACGTGAAAGGGAAAAGTGAAGTAAATATTAATTCTGTTTATTCTTTTAATTCTCCCTTTTTTACACAACTCTGTGTAGATAATTTTCTGTGTAAATATATTATTTAATTCATTTCGCAAATACTTAAAACCAAAGTCTCGCTATGATGTTACGTGAAAAGTGGCAAATTTGATGATGCCTCTTCAACGAACCAAATAATTTCGATGAAGTTTTCAACAGGTAACAACAAAAGTAAATAAATAGAAAAATTTTTACCCGAAAAAAAAGAGTCGTAACAAAAACAGAAGAAGCAAAACCCGTGGAAGACTGATAAAACTAGTCAAGTATACAAACGTATATAACAAAATCTAAACACACGTAGCCAAATATAAAATAAAAATTATTTTCTTTTTATTTTTGGCCGAAAACCGGTTCTATCGCAAAATATTTAAAATACCAGAAGAAAAAAAACCACATTTGAAACGTCTTTTTTTCTTCGCTATCTCCGTCATTGGACCGCACCCCCTTTCAAATCAACGGCCCCAAAAAACAACCGAAAAAAAATCCAGAAACAATCATTAATTTAATTTCGAATTCTTTAAAAAAGTTGGATGAATCTCTCAGGGAATCTACTCCGTTTTTGATAGCAATCGCTAACTAAAACTCGCAGAAATCTTTTTGTAAAAAAATCATCCATCCGTCGGTAGTAAATTTAGTCACCATCAGCCAACAAAAATCTCTTGTTTTTAACCGCTCCAAATTTTTGGTTCGCTTGCGCAGCTTTTTCTTTTTTTCTGCCACATTTTTTATAATTTTTTGACCGGTTGAAATTTTTTTTGTTTACTTGTTTATTCATTTATTACTGTTGATGTTTATTTACTCATAAATCACAAGTACGTCGTTCAACAATTTTTTTTTTTGATTTTATTATTAAACAACAATCCCGGCTTGTGAAGTGAATAAAGTCAGTCTGTCTGTACGCGACGATGATGGCCGGTTAAAATTCAAATCACTATTTTTTAACTACGAAAAGATGTGAAAATTAAAATGAAAGTTCAAATTAAAATTTTACCTAATTGGATGTCTTCATTTTTTTTGTCGTGTCAATTATTAAGTGATGAAAATGTTGTTTACTTTTTAATTTTGTTACTGATTTGCATGGAGTAAGAGGCTTTTGAAAGACTCGTTTTATAAACGTAATTTTAAGGTAATTGACGGAAGTTTATGAAAGAGTGGACAATTTTTAAAAAATACCGCTTTTTAAAATTGAATCACACGATCGCGTCATGCGAAAAAGCATCGAGATTTTGGGAACTTCCATAAATCAATTCCCGAAAAATTATCAGGCTTCAAAAAAAGGTTCTCGATTTTCGGGAATCAAAAGAAAATTTGGCAAACACTTTAGTTTTTCCATAAGAAACACAAAATAAAAATTCGACCTACAGCAGAACTTGGCATCCGGAAGGCCGATACAACATGCCTAAAATCGTGACTGTCCCGGAAATTCCGGAACGTATTTTCACATTTTTCTTAAAAAAGGAAACAGTAGAAGAATAAGAAGTTCGCCTGCGGCGCATTTCATTATAGTTTGTGGAATATTTTTCCCATTTTTTTTGCGGAATTTTAGTTTTTGTCAAGGATTTTAAAAAGTTGGCAGTAGTGACTCAACTGTTGTTCATTACCAAGAAAAAAATAGCATGTCGAAATCTTTATACAATTCCCAAAATTTCCGCCAAACCTTTCGCAGATTTCACAATTTTCCCTGACAAAAATATTAAAATCGAAAAAATCTCTTCCATTTCTCAAAACAATCACCGCGCAACCACCCGAAATTCTTCGAAAACACTTTTCAGGAAATGAGCAAAAACTAATTAAATTCGACAAAAAAATGGTTCAAAAAATCTTCAGCAAAAAAAATAAAAATCAACAAAAAAAAGTACATCCTGTATTTCTGCTCTAAACAACTTTGTAAACAAAAATCCCAGCGTTGATCTGCATTTAGGAGAAAACCGAACGCCAAACAAATAAAAATCACTTAAATTGACTACGCCTCTTACATAAATTTTAATGATAATTTCTAACACTGAATTGATGTCATTGAATAGGTTTTATGCATTTCAAATTTATTTTTTTTATCAAAATTTATTCCTTTCACGGCCTTTTTAACGACACAACGTCGCTTGAATTGAGATAATAAAAATTTTCAATTATAAATTGCACTATTCAAGACACATCTTTTGATTTCGTTATGTCAGCAATATTATTAGTTTAATAATAGGTGATTGCATTGCATTAATGTTAAATCGATCATATCAGGAGATCAGCAGATCAGGAGTGAGAAAAAAATGTAATGTTCTTGCAATTTTAGTATTGGCTATTAAAATAATTGCAGGTGGTTTAAAAAAAAGAGGAAACGAATAAATAAATTATCTAAGAAGGAAAGCAATTTTGATTACAAATAAATAATTGCGAATTACACTGGCCGACACTCAATTTGGTGCACTCATTATTAGAATATCTTTGGGGTAGTTTGGTATCGCTAATTCTGATTCTGATAGCAATTGTTTGGCTGGATCAGCTCTAGCTATCAATGTACAGAGATACAGAGGGTTACCCAAGCACTTTTAAAACCACATTCAATGTCTTTAAAAACTAAAGCTGACCGAGACAAACCACTCCTAGATTCAGAATCAGCGATCACTTAATTATCCAAGAAAAGACTTTAATATAGAGTGCATCAAAAAATGTCTAATTTTGTCGGCAAGAGTAACTTCTGGGGAAAAAATTGGTAAAAGTTCGTTACCATTCTGAAATCTGATTCCAAAAAGTTGTCAATCGAAATAGCCAAAATACGTCTACGTGTTGATAGTTGACAGTCAACACTTTTTTAGTTGATTGTGTGGATTTTTAAAATATATTTAAAAGAACGAAAAGTTCCTCCTTTGATTATATTTAAAAGATCGAAAAGTTCCTCCTTTGATTAGCCGGTATGACCTTATTTAGATCGAACCCGGGTAAACAGTGCGAAAACTAATGCTAAAATTCCGCCTGATGAAGATCGGCAACTTCCAATCAGCGACCGGGACCTGTGGCGAAAGGCCAAAAGAAACGTGACAGAAGCAGATGTCACGTTTCTTTTCCAAAACTTGTAAAACTTAAAACTTAAAATCGAAGTCACTTTTTTCTGGGTAGTTTTTGGGCTGTTAAAAAAAACGTCACGGACGGCGGGGGTAGGGTTACCAGTAGCGTTACTGAGTATAAAATCTCAAAAAAAAATTAATAAAAAAATGCGAGGGATGGGGAAGGGGGTTGTGAGGGCTTCGGAGAGGAGAAAAAGTGGAGCGAAAAAGAAAATTAGCTCAAAAATGTGAAAAATATCGGCAGTTTTTTATGCATAGTTCCTTTGGCCGGTTGTCAACGAATATTTCGAGCGTCTGAAGCGATCAATCGTTCAACATTGCCTGTACTTCCCCTATCTCATTTTTTTTAACTGACTTAAATACGCACAAAATGGGTCTTGCAAGTGAAACGAATTCATTATTATTAATTAAAAGTGATTTATGATTACAGAATCCCCATCAGCATAAAAAAATGCAATCAAAATATAAAAAAAGAATTTTTTAATTCGGGAATACAAAAAGCTTTATAGTATTGTCAGTGCAATTCAAGTGCTAATAATAGTAATTTATCATACAAAATATTAACAAAGCAATAAATATAAGAAAAAAAAAGTTAAAAAAATGGCATTTAAAGTAAATATTTGTGTTAATAAATTACAATTACTTTTGATTGCTGCATTCACCTTAAATAATGTCAGTGGAATAAGTGCAAATGACTATAAATCCAATGAGGAAATGGTAACCATGCCCGACCTTGACTTCTTTGACAATGAAAATTTCAATGATTATGCTGATATCACACAACAACAGCAACAACAACAATCTTCATTATTGCTGCAATCTTCAAAAAACCTCCGAGACTATTCAACAAACCTACAGCCAACGACTGAAACAACAGAAACATTTTTAATTTATCAACAGCAAATGGAACAGCAGCAACAGCCGCAACAACAAAATATTTTAAATTCTGAAAATGTAATATCGACAATAATTCCAGATACTAGTAGCAATTTTATACAAAAATTCAATGCCAATAGTAACGAAGATAACGAGACGAATTTCTACGGTAATAATAAGAACGATGAACTGAATCAGACACAGAATTATGATTCCGAAGAGAATACCATGTATTATAGTGGCTTGGAGGAAAATAGTTCCGAGCTATTTGAGCCAATGACGACAAATATGGCGATTGTGACAACGACGACGACGCCGACACCAAGAATCAAGCAGGGCAAACAGATTCAGATTGCAAAACTATTGCCGCATGAAACGTTAAGGAAATTCATTGAGGATGCCTACATTAGGACACCGCTGGCTGCATTGGTCGACACGAATCCGAATACGTTGGATAAGGCGAAATTACTGTGGAAGGATGCACTTCGAGCGAATGCTGCCTTGGATGTTGTTCTGTTGGCGTTCAATGAAACTGGTGAGTTGGGAATTTTGTAAATTTTGAATGTAAATTGAGATTCGTTATTAAAATTCGGCCTGGACATAAATCCAGTAAAGCTGCAGATTTTAGACTTGCCATTTTTAAAAATTCTCTGGAAAAAAGGATCCTTAACACCAAATACCCAAACACTAACGAAATCTAATCATGCTTGACCGCTATTTTCGATTACATCTCGCTGTCATCGACAAACAATTTTCCAATATTAAACCGGATGGTCGTGGAAATTCTAACAAAAACATATCTAATCAAATTCTTATCATTTGGCAATTATTAAAAAAAACAGTAGACGCAAATATGATGTAATACGGAGCCATGTGATAAGCGAAAATGCGAGAATCTCTATAATATTTATGTTTCTATTCATGCCGTCAGTAGAAAAAAATGCCCGTTTTAATTTTAATTGATAAACAGTGCTTCAAATCAAGGCAATTCAACTGATATTGAAGTACATTTCCATAAGAGTGAATTAATTTTAGCACAATTTCAAGAAAAAATATTGTTTTACAACGCAAAATAAATGTTGAATGAAATTAAGATGATTGTGGGCAGGCCCGTAGCCAGGATGTCGTTTCGGGAGGGACTAGAACTCTCAGAACCAATTTTTTTTTTTTTTGGGTGAAGGACCAAAATTTTGGAGGGGGCTTCATCCCCCAAGTTCTTCTCTGGCTACGGGCCTGATTGTGGGAGTTACCAGATATGCAAAAAGGTGATTAGTATGATTTTCTATTGACGTTTTCGACTGGCAGATTCAGAGCACGCTCTACCCCAGTTTAGAGCAAGGTATTTCGAGCAGATCTCGAGTAGATTTCGAGCACCTCTGCTTGGGAGTCGAGCATTTCTCAAAGAATAAGAAGAAGCATAAAACAAATTAAAATTAATTTTGATATATTCCCCTTAAGTTGACACTGCACTAATATATTTCTGACCAAATGAAATTCTTCTTCACTAGATGAAGAAGAATCCAAGAAATCAAAATCATAAATATCTTCCATTTACGATTCCACACGATTTTGTTAGCCTTAACCTCAAAAGAGCAACTCAAATCTGACTACATTAGGCAGATCACAAAATTGCTCGAAAAATGCTCTTTTAGTGCTCGCATACGGAGTACTTGCGTCACTCGAACACGTAACTCTTTTTCGAGCGATCAAAAAATCTCAGTCGAACACAAGATCTCAGAGTGAGCAAATTTAGAGCAACTTCAGAGCAAAAAGAGCATGCCAGTCGAAAACGCCATATAACTTTTGTTAAATCCTTTTGCCTTTTGCTCTTTAAAAAAATCAATATTTGAAGACATTTTTAAGGGGAACGATTTTTGAGGGCCCTCAAAAGTTGCCCTTGAACCTCTCCCTCCCACACACACCCCCCCCCCCCTCCTATCTTCGCTATTTTGCCATCAACAATGGGTCTATATTCAAACCGAGCATTTAAGGCGAATTCTGGTGAAATTTAAAGCCAATCGGTTGAGAAACTGCCGAAATTGTGAGAAACAAACAAACAAAAATTCAGTTTTTTGACTTCTACGACTCCCCATGCTTTTATAATACAAAAATTAAGAATTTTATGGACACCTCGAATTAATTTCAATGATATTCAAAAGTTCTTACAAAAAAAGCTTTTTTTTTTAAGAAACCACAATTACCCAAAATCGGAGAAGATCCGGCTTTAAACCATCAAAGAATTTAAATTCAAGACCGGCTTATCCTCGTTTTATTATCACACCAGAATAAACTTAGCCAAATGTCATACAATATTCTTCAAAAAAAAAAATTTTTTTTTTTGGTGAAGAAATCAAGAATTTTTACTAACATCACCGTTCGTTCTGCCCAAAGTCGAGTTATTGAACCTGTTTTTCCAAAAGTCATTTGCTCTAGTTACCTGTTTCGATTTTTTTTCTTGTCTTCTGGCTTGCTTTATGTTCCACCGATTTATTCTGTGGTGTTTCTTTTTCTGTACAGATCACGCGCGTACACCTTGAAATTCGACACCAAGTCAACTAATTCTTTTGTATCTTAAATACGCGATTTGTTTTCTTAATTATTACAACCAGAACAACAAAAAAAATTACATTTTAATGCGCATCTTGAAATTTATGTCAAGGCACCACAAGTAAAAAGAATTTAGTTCAAGAAAAATAGTTACAGCACTTCTTAACAGAACACCCGAGGAAGATTAATGCAAAGAATTTTTTTTTAAATTAAGTTTTTGTCGAGAAAACCCCGCGTGGTAACTACAACTGATCTCGTTAGGTTGATGGAAATAAATCAACTGAAAGTAATCAAAATCGTGTTGCGATTGAAGAGGCTCGAATAAATATGCTATAAACTACCAAAACTTTTTTTTAATGACGCAAATTATGAGTATATTGCCTTAACCTTTTTGACATTTCGTTGGTTCATTTCTGATTTCTTCCGAACTTTAGAAACTGATTAAAATTTTGTTGTGCCGTCAATGCGAATCTATTCTATTTTATTCTGCCGCCTCGTCGTCCACTTTATCGCATCACATTTCATAAAAATACACACAATTAGGTTTGTAAAAAAAAATCGTTATTTACATCAATTTTTTCTCAGTCCAATCAGAATTATCAAAATTAAATTTCTTAATTGATGTCAATTTTTTTTTCATTGGTCTGATAAATGTTTTTCATGATTTTTTTGTTTATTTTGTTAAGGTATTATCGTGCGATACAGCTTTAAGAATACGAGAACTTTATTAGCTGGACTAAATAGCATCAAAAAGTCAGAGAAGCCGCTGAGCGGTCAAACATTTGGTGGAATTATTCGTGCCACAGAACTTATTCCGTATGACAGCGCTGTGTTCTTGAGCACCGCATCAATTCCATTGGACACAAATCATGCACAATTAGCAGCTATAACGCTGTTAAAGAAACGTATCAGGGTAACAAATTCATTTAAATTCAATTTAGTTTAAGATAGGTGATAAAACGTTAATTGAAGCAAGTGTTTGGCAGTGGAAAACAACAGAGCGGTTGAAAATTTTGAAGCTTTTTTTGTTAATAATAAATTGGTAGTCATATAGGGTGTCGCAATAATGGTGGATCGCAAAGAACAGAGCAAGATTACGCCAGCAAAGTTTTGAGAAGCATTTGTTGGATATTTTGTTGGTCACTCTTCAAAAAATCATCTAATTTTGAACACAAATTTTGGGTTGCTTCGAAATTTTCAAAATCGGTCGAATTGTTTTGAGGTTCAGAGTTTTGGAAAGCAAGTAATGCCGACGCCTAATTTCTGAGTACAATTTCGTACATTATTTTTATGTTTCTATACTTTTTTATTTTATTTTATTGAAAATTTTCTTTTATTTTATCGCAAGGTTGGTTAAACACCTAACAGAAATAAACTTCACAACTGAATTGTTTTTAAAAACCAAAACATAATTTTTGTTTTTCTTCATTTTCAGCTATATCTGATATGGTTTGGTCAGAAATCATCAAACGAGAATGAAACACAAGAAATTACTGGGGGTATTTTGGGGGAGGTTGCTATAAGATCGGGTGGAGAAATACTCGATGTCACCGGCGAATCAAATAATTTTGACATCAATATGGTGAGTAGAAAAACCTGCGATTTCGTGCAAATTTTTAATTCCTAGCTTAGGCTCCGAGTTCTTGATTGGACATAAATTTTATCCATCTCGATGTCCTGCTAATCAAACGTTGAATCGGGATATCTGTTTTCAAAACACTTTTGTCCGAAATATCAAAATTCCCGAAAATTTTGTCTTCGATATTTTAATGACAAAGGATGCCGATATGCGAAATTAATGTCTAATCTAGACGAGATGTGCAAGCATGTTGACCGTCAACGGAATCTGTCATTCTCACGTTGATTTGCGGCTGACGACCAACGTTTCAATGTATTTTTCGGTAATCTAATGCCGTGTGATTAAACCGAGCAACTATCAACGTCTTGACGATTGCCGATCAACGCTTTTTTGATTGATCGTTTGAGTTTGGCATTAGGAATTTTTGTTCTCTGTGTTTCGCATGTAACCTCTGAAAAGTTACTGTAAAAAATTGAAATCTGACGTGCATGAAAAGTTAGGAGCTGTCCATAAAATTATTCACGCTAATTTTCGACCTTTCATACCCCCCCCCCCCCTTCCTCCGTCAATCTTTTTCGCTAGTGATACTACATGAGACCCCCCCACCACCCGAAAAGTTGAACCTAAACAACCTTAGGGAGGTTTCATGCAAAAAAAGCGTTTTTTGGCGATTACTCGAAAGCTAACGGTCCGATTTTAACAATAGTGACTGCAATCGAATGTTCAGCATAACACAAGTGTTAAGAAACCCTTTTTTTTCATCAAAACTTTGTCACAATAATTTTATAATCATAATATTTGATTAGCCTAGTTATCGAAAATTAAAAATAATTCCATTTTAATCTTCCAACAAGTAGATTTAATATCAATAAAAATATGAATCACCCTATTTACTGTATGGGCATATAAAACAACATCCGATTTCGCATCATAAACATCGAATATCACTTCCCGACCCGAATTAGCAGCCCGTTGTGACTTTTATCCGAAAATGAAAATTTTTAACGCTTATCCAAATCATTTTGAATATTCTTCACTTCGAGATTCCAGCATAAATATTGACGAAGAGCAATTTGAACACACATTACCCCCTTTGTTGCTTCACCGCAACCAAATAAATATGTACAATGATCGTTTTGTGATAAGCAAGTTCTGATCTATCATTAAATGGTTCACTGAATCAATCGAGATTTTCTACTGGCAGTGACACTATTTCTCCCTTTACTTGAGTTAAAATTTCTATTAATAGTCCATCACCACTGCATCGTAAGAGGAATCCCGGACATATGCACAATTGACCTTGTCCCATATTCCTTCCGTTGCACCCCAATATATCCCAATTTCTAAATGCAAATACAGATGACTCAACCATTGTTCGAGTGTTTTTGCGTTTCAAAGTTTATATCAGGATACGAGCTTCTATTCTATTGATACAAAGCGTGTTCCTTTTATTTCTTGTTGAATTAATAAATGATTCCCGCATTCAATCGCGATGGACTTTGAATTGTATTGCGCATATTTTCGTTTGTGGTGTGTTTTTCGACGAAATGACGACGATTTTGCACTTTGAGCCATCGAATGTCTATCTCTGAACAAATCCTAAAAATAGAAATCAAAACGAAATCATCATGGAAAAAAAATCTTATTACAGATAAATATCGTCTCACAGAATAGTTTACAACAACAACAGCAGCCGTTTGAGGCGTCGAATCGACAGGAATCGGATGCAATACCGGCATTAGTCGAGATGAGATCACCACCCGCTGTTTCAACGCAATCAACAGATAGCTTGGAGCCGTCGAGTGGTAGTTAGATATGATTTTTCACAAATTTTGATTTTAATCCAAAAAAGATATTCCTTTATTATTTTTTTTTTAATTTTTCGTATGTGTAAATTTTACTGTAACGCTTTTAACACTAATTTTTAATATTTTTTGTGTTTTTTAATTTTTGTTTTGTCTTAACCAGAGTACAAATATCTGTATATTGATTTGATAATAGTAATTTTAGTTAATTTATTCAAAACATAAACATTTTTTATGCACATCAGAGTAAGGGTTGTTTAACAGATCCAATTTGAGTAAACAAAATAAAACCAATAATCCTGCCTACATCCTATCAAATTTCAAACCAATCCTAAATCAACCGTCCAACCATATTCAGTCACCCACGATTCCTGAAAACCATACAAGCGATCAATTTTCGACTTCTCTTTCCTGACTTTCCCCCCAAATCTATCTAGCCCTCGGCCATTTCCCTTCGCAATTGCGCCACAACTCCGGAATCCAATCCCAGTGAACAGCAAATTCAATGATAATTCCATAAAATTACTTTCCAAATATTCGATTATTATTGAATTTGTGATTTAATCATAATTACTTTTGTATATTGTTTTTAATAATAGTGAAAATATGTTGTATATTATGACGTGTTATTTTGTAATAATAACCAACAGAGAATTATTCCCAATTTTTTCTGTATTTCTCCCGTAGGTTTTTTATTTTATTTTTTTATACATGAAAATTTTTTGCTTGCACGCAAGTAAATCAATAAGTTTATGAATAAAATTCAGTTTTTTACCTTAGAAGCCGTTGATTTGTTAATTAATGCTTGTATTTGGGTAGCTTATAGTAAATCCTAGTGATAAATAGTGAAGATATGTGAATGTTTGAGCAAGTTCTGTTGGGGAAAAATTTCACTTTCTACGTTTCTAACACTTGATTTGCAGCTAGCAGCAACCTTGAGTTACTTCCACCGAATACTGAACAACTGTTTAACTGAAGGTAGATATACGCGGCCAGCGATTGCTTTTCACTTTATTTTTCCGTCACAATCAGTTCCGTTCTTCTATTTTGCTGTACTTTGACAGAAAACGAATCTCAGCTGATCTGACAACAGCAACAACAAACCGTTTGACAGCTGAAGGCATTGCCGCAATGCATAAATGTTGCCAGCGATATGTTGCTGCAACAAACCACATGGCGAAAATTTGGTTTTGCGTGTGCTTTTACTAATAGTGGGGTTCTTTTTTTTTGTTGATAAATCGGGCAGTTCACTTTTTCAAGTAAATTGAAAAGTAATTTCCAAGGATTTTCAGTTCGATTGTTTTAATCGAAACCATTACGTAGATTTGTACAATAAACCGAAAATTTGCGATCTTCATTCGAAATGAATTAAAGCCCCAAACACATACGGCGTCACCGTCGACGTCGTCGTAACAAAAATTTAGAGAACAGTTATATGAGAGTGCGCACATGATGACGTCGACTTCATCGTCGCCGTAACTTTAGCCAAAACTCTAAATTTTACGTCGCGTCGTCCCGTGACAGCGCAAAACATTCAAATAAGAAAAAGTAAATTTAGGGAAAATCAGTTTCTTTCTTTTTGGGAGGTGATCACGAATCTGATGTTGGAATTTTGAAAATTGTCCAGAAAGTGATTCCTGATTTTTTTGTTTGTACAGTGAGAGCTGCCTTTGCAGACAACTCCCATAACTGGACAGAAAACTTGGTCGCGTGAGTGTCCGCTTTCACTGTAGTTCTAAAACGCTTACAAAATACTTTAACCCGATAATGGCGGATTCACATTCTAGTGTTTTCAAACAAAAAATCGAAAAATACTGTCTTTCATACATTTTTTTGTTCAGACAAGTTATAAATATTTAAATATAAGTGGGAACTAACAAAACTTATTGTTAAATAAAAGTGCCGCTCAAATGCTTTGCTAATTAATCTGTTTTGTCTTTTTTGTTTGTGCCGTTCAATGTTGTTTTACTAATTTTTACAAAATGAAATTGTAATAAAAAAAAATCGCACCACATTTGTAAGTATGAAAATGGGACAAATGACAGTGGAAATGTACAAATGAATTTTTTTCCCCCCTCAATTTAGATTCCAACTATTTCGATAACATGATAGAATCATACAACCTTGTATCGGACGATGAACGAAAACAAAATTTAAGATTCCCAGACGACGACGACGATGAAAACATTGAAACGGCCGAAATGAATGCAACTCTGAGGGAATTCGAACGACTCAATCTACAGACAGGAAATATTCAAATCGATTTGGGAATCCAAAGTCAACTGCTTCTGCGGCCCGGATCTATGGGGCAGATTTACTTCGAAGTTACGAATTTAAGGCAGGAAGTTTCATTTCAGAATTTCCAAATATCTGGCGAGCAGAGATTTCTTAGATCGCTGAGTCCAATGAGGTAAAAAATTTTGGGAAAAGTTGCATTTATTGCTTGCCTTTTTCTGAAACCTTGTGACCGTTTCGTGCTATTTTTCTCGAAAATGGCTTGTCGCCGATTTTTTGTACTTAAAAAATGTTGCCAAGAAAATTAAAACGGGTTTCAATTGAATTTTCCTTTAAATTTGGTCGTCAAAAATCTTGAAAAAAGACGAGAAATTGTATATCGCTTTAAAACTCGAAAACGGCTTTATTGCTTTATAATTCGAAACTGGTTTTTATCATAAAAACCGACTCGAAAACCAGATTAAAAAAGAAAATCTCCCCCTCTCTCTCTCTCGGCACTACAACCGGTTTCCGATTTTGGCCTGCCGCAATGTTTCTCGCCAGAGGTCCCGGTCACGTGCCGATGTCCTCCAAAAAGAAAATCTGGTTTTTTTAAAAATAAAATCTGGTTTTCGAGTCGGTTTTTATGATAAGGATATCAAATACCGGAAAGCGTTGCTTTGTTTGTCTGCTCGTTATAAAAAAGAACTTCTCTTTTTCAGCCAATGGTTAGCTGGCGGACAAACTGCAACCGTAATAGCAACTTTGTATGTCCCTCCCACCGCTCAACCTGGATTGAGAGACAAAATTACGTTCACAGCTCAGGGAGCCGAGCAGCAAACCAAGTCACAGAGAGCTGAATTGCGAATTTTGGAAGTTTCTGAGCAATTGGTGAGTTTTTTTTAAATAAATTTTGGAAACTATCTTTAAAAAAACGTCACGCATTGCTAGAAGGAAGGAGGATTGAAAGTAGTGCGAAGGTCGTATGAAACCCGTACAAAAAGTTACGAAAAAACAGGAGGCGGTGGAAGGAAGGGCTCTGAAAAGGCAAAAATCTTTGCAACGTTCTTTCACGTTAATATTCGCCTTTTCTAACCCTCCTTCTCCTCTTCAGACATTTTTTTTCCCGATTTTTTGTGTGAAATTTAATATTTTTTTTGTATGAAATTTAATACTGCTGTCACATTACTACTGCAGATGGCTCTCTCCAGAAAATCCTTACTGAAAAAAAATAATAGTAATCGCATTTGCAGGACACCTCACCACCGGCTTTAAGTTGGAAATTCGGCAGTCGATGCGATCGCAGCTACGACTATTCGTCCTGCTCGGATATGCTTTGGAATCTGGAGGTTTCCGCTCAGGACTGGGACAGTGGCATTCTTCGAGTGCAGTCTTCGCCCAAGGGAATCATGCCGAAAAATCCCTACTTTGCCGGAACGAATAACGCCGTCAAATTACTCTACATAGCCGACTGTTGCCAACCGAGAGTAACTCTCAGCGTTTATGATTTGGCAGGAAATCAACGGACTGCAACCATTGATGTGCGAGACATCGTCCTTACAGAAGCATCGATCGCAGCGATTGTCCTGGGAGTGATTTTACTTGTTTTACTGATTGTTTTGGTCGTCGTTTTGATCGTTTGGTGTTGCAAAAGACGAAAAGTCTCACGAGAGCTGCCAACTTATAGGAGCCACTCGGAAAGAAGCAGATAGAGATGCGTTTTTAAATATTTAAGTGCAAAATTTGTATACAGAAGCGATTTTTCTTTTCAATAAAAATTTAGAAATTACAAATTTAAGGTTTTTAAAAGGGAGTTGATTTTTTTTCCAAACAGCGAGGATTTCAGAAGTATTGGAAAACTATTCCCAATAAACGCTAAATACGATACAGAATTCCAATAAATTTTCAATGGGCAGAAAGTTTTGTTTCTTTTTTTTTTCGAATGCGTCAAAAAAAGGTTTTTTGTCATGTCCACAAAGATTAGAGATTAGGATTGAAAAAAGGTGTGAGAGTTTAAAGGTAAATAATATAACATGCAAAAGAGCTGTCAATAAAATACGTCACAGCTTAGGTGGACGGAGAGGGTTCGCCCAAGCGAAACAAAGTTTGATAAGTGGTGGTGGGGGGTTCAGATCACGTATGACTTCACAGTATATCAACAGAAATTTTGATTTTTTTTAATAACAAGATCGACCATATTATTATCTTTGCTGTTATTAAGCAGATAAGCCGATTGACCGCTTAACCAAAGTTTTATTATGCCCAAAACACAATTGAACAAAAAAGAATTGATAAACAAATACAAAATCTTGTGATGTAATACAGCGACACTGAGGCTGAATCAATTAAAAAAAAGTTACTTGAAAAAGTTTTAAATAATAAAATGGTTTTTACTAAAAATGGATAAATTCATCCATTTGATTGTATTTTAGTTTTTCCAATAGTAAAACTGAAAATGGAATCAAAAAAAAACATGTGTGTGCAGTGCACACGCGGTAGAAGTGAAACCTTAGGAAAACTAAACAGCGAGAGAATGAGACGAATGCGGTATCAGGTGTGGGATAGTTATAGCGTTTATTTATTATAATATTGGTACCAAGTTCAAAAGTCATATTATATTTTTATTGAAAATCTAATACCGGATTCGTGATCAGCGACCCCAAAAACCCTAAAATGCAAATTTTTCCGGGGAAAATGGGAAAAAGGATATTTTCATTATCCTTACAGGACCTTCCGTTTCGAATTTTGAAAATCTAATACCGGATTCGTGATCAGCGACCCCAAAAACCCTAAAATGCAAATTTTTCCGGGGAAAAATGGGAAAAAGGATATTTATCCTTAAAGGACCCTTCGTTTCGAATTTTGAAAATCTAATACCGGATTCGTGATCAGCGACCCCAAAAACCCTATAGTGCAAATTTTTGGGGGGAAAAATGGGAAAAAGGATATTTTCATTATCCTTACAGGACCTTCCGTTTCGAATTTTGAAAATCTAATACCGGATTCGTGATCAGCGACCCCAAAAACCCTAAAATGCAAATTTTTCCGGGGCAAAATGATAAAAAGGATATTTTCATTATCCTTACAGGACCTTCCGTTTCGAATTTTGAAAATCTAATACCGGATTCGTGATCAGTGACCCAAAAACCCTAAAATGCAAATTTTTCCGGGGAAAATGGGAAAAAGGATATTTTCATTATCCTTACAGGACCTTCCGTTTCGAATTTTGAAAATCTACATAGCTAAAAACCTGCTCCTGGCAACACAGATTATTTTGCAAAAAACCGCATAAAAATCGGTCCAGTCGTTTTTGAGTTTTGTAATCTCAGGCAGACAGACAAACAATAAAACATCCATTTTTATTTATATACGAGTAGATATGTATATATTGCAATTTATGACGAAACATCATTTATCGCCTCCTCTCTCCACTTCCTCCCTCCTACCACTTCTCCCTTCTCCCCTTTCCCTTCCCGTAACCCGCCCTCTTCCCCTTCCCCTCAATCTTGTTTACGATAAATTGACTGGAATACACCCATCTGTATTCTATCTCATTTTCTCGTAGGCTAAAATATCCTATCTCTTTTTACTGTCGCTTTTTCGTTTCATCGAGTTTGAAATCACTCACAACGCCGCTAAAGAAGTTTTCACTTCAAAAAGCTTTTATAAACACTAAACAACAAAACTACAGTTACGGATATTGTCCCAACATATTTCTGGAATTATGCCAAACATTGAAAACGTTGTATTTACACAAGTTGCAATTTTGTAGCGGATCAACAAATATTTTAATGGGAACGATCGAATTATTACAGAAAATTTACACAAAGCCTAGAAAGAAACATTTACAAAGCAATGAATTTCAGAGACGAAGGACAGATTTTGTGATCCCGGTGGAATTTCGAAATTGAAAAACTTGATCGACATTCGAACGTCTCAATAATTCCATTTGCACACCCGAAATAGTACGAAATCGAGGCCACACGCCAACGAATCCATCAGACACCGAATCTCAAGTGAAAACAGAAGCAACAAGTGTCAGGCCGACGTACTTTAATTGAACTGAATTTACTGGGGGATTATTTATGAGCGGCGCCCCCTTCCTCGTCCGAGGAGGCTTGTGTCTAAAATTTAAGGTTGGGGATAAATACATAAATGAATTTTGTCATGTAAATCTGGAATTCTACCTACCTGTGGGTGCCGAATGCAGCTGCTCCTTCGGAGGCGGTGGCTCGATCGGTGGAGCGGCGGGGGCCAGCAGGGCCTGCTGCGAGAAGTCGTCAAATGTGAGAATTTTTTTCAACAGCGGATTTTGAACAGCAGTTCGCGACGTGTCAATCTTGGCTGTCTTTTCGGACATTTTTCACCCACTAATTTGTTCGGTTTGTTTGCCAATAGCACGGAAACTTCCACTCTACGATTATTTTAATGCGTGCTGGGAAGCTCGAAAACCAGCATTAATGCGAAACAGAACGGTATTTTAATTAAACAAAAAAATTGGAAATATTTTTGTTGGCAAAACCACAGAACACAGAAGAAACGTCAAAGAGAAATTCCTATATGTTGCTAGAGTGCCACTATGATCGAGGGAATTTCAAGCAACATGTTGCTGGAAATCGGAAATCAATCATTTCCCGAACGCACTCCTAAAGTTGCTGTCAGTGGTTGACATTTGACTATAGCGTGGAAACTTCCCATGTGTTTCAATCAATCAATAAAGTGGAAAACTGCAGTGAAAATTAGGAAAAATCGGTGAAAATGTCTGAAATAATCGAAATACGGAAGGAGCAGATGCTCCCAGAGTACGAGGAGATGAAGAAATTGGAGTATTTCAATGACCAGTTCATCCGGTAAGATTCTTTGCCAAAAAAAGATCGCAATAAAATGGATTAAAAATTTATTTTTCAGAGACATAATGAAGAAACGCGAGGCATTCGAGTACAAGATCGAACGCCAATCGAAAAATCTAAAAAACTACCTGGAGTACATTTCATACGAGATGAAACTCCTGAATTTGGTGAAGAAAAACAGCGAATCGGAGAATCCCCATCAACCGCGGACCCATTTGGAGAATATCCTGGCGAAACACATTAAATCTCTGTTCAAACAGGGCCTCGGCAAGTTCCCGGAAGACATTCGTTTATGGGACCACATGCTGAAGTTCTGCAAACAGCATAACTACATTTCGGAAGCGATCACAACCATGGAGAAAATGATTCAGGTGAGTTCTTCCTAGGGGATAAGCTTGATACAAAATGATTTTAACGGAAATTTGTAGTTCCACGGTGACAAACCGGATGTGTGGCTAAGGGCAGTCATGCTAGAATATCACGAAACTCAGAATATGGAAAGAGTCAAGGATTTGTTTTTAAGGGGACTTCAACGTCATCCAGATAGCACCGAACTTTACAAGGAATTTTTCAAAATTATGCTTCATGAAGCGTCCAAAATGAGTACTGAGCTGGTTTTACAAAAAAATACAGAGTCGGAGCAGGTAATAAAGGCAACAAATTACTTTAAAGGCTTTAAAATTCGAATTTTTTACTTTTCCGTAGTCTCTTGGCTTAGAACGTGCACTGATCGTCTACGAAAGCTCAAAGAAACGAATTCACAATGTAGAATTCTGGATAGAACTCCTCAACATCACTGAAGAGTTCTCATTTGCAAGAAAACTCCAAAGTCGCATCATTGAAGACTTGACAACAAAGTATCCACGCGAAGAAATCGTTTGGGACACAATTGCTCAACGGGAGCTGAAAGGCTTGCACATGAGCGACTTGCAAAATCCGATTGCCATGCAAAACTTAGACCCCAACAATCAGAAAACGCCAAAGCAGAGAATCGACTTGTGCGTGAAGACCTACGATGCTGGCGTCAAAGAGCTGAACACGGAGAAAATGTGGTCGTGTTACATAAATGCGATGCTGGATTTGAATCAAAATCTGGCCACACAAAAAGTTCACAAACGGAAAGTCTTGGGTGAGGCGTTCAAGGCGGCGCACGACTCCGGATGCATGTCTGAAAAGCATTACATTCGCTATGTCGAGCTTTTAATGGAAACCAATGAAGAGTCTGAATACCTTCTTTCTGTAATATCAATTAGTTTAACGTTAAAAACGCCGAAAGTTGAATTCCGTTTGTTTTTCAGGTTCTCAAGAAAGCCACGTCCCTTCATTACGAATCGAAGAAGTTGTGGGAGCTATGGATGCGTTATCACATCAGCCAAGACAATGAAAAGAAAGTAATCGAAGTATTCCGCAAGGCAAAGGATAAACTGCACTTCGAATCGTATCCGCTTTGGCATTTGCTGCTGCAGTACTACCAGACGAGGCCGGATCTACCGAATAAGACTGATGACACTTTCAAGGAGGCGTGCTTCATAAATTCTCCGAAATTCTCTGAATTCCGATCTCTGTACATCGAATGGTTGGCTATCACAGATTGCGTTCCAACAGCAAGGATCGTTTATAACGAATTATCGCAATTGCCACCGCCATGTTTGTCGCTGCATTACAAAATGTGTTTACTGGAATCAATGCAGGTGAAATTTTACTTTGTTTTCAATTGAATCTCTTTTTCTTATATTTTTTTTCCAGATAACACCCGACATTACTGAATGGCGAAAGTGCCACGACAATTTAATTAAATATTTTGGTAAGGAGCGAACGGATGTGTGGGTGAATTATATAAAATTCGAGAGGGACGTTGGTGAGCCGAAAAATATTAGCAAACTCTTTGACCGAGCGAAGACGACATTGAACGACGATTTGGTGGATGATTTTCTATCAGAGCATTGTTTGCTGGTGAATGCAGTTGTTTGAATTTCATTTTAAATACATATTTGTCGAGAGATAAAATGTTTTGATGCCTTCAATGCAAAGGTTTGACCTAAAATTACCGTCTGTGGCACCAACAGTCAACACTTCTAATTTTTTAAAGATCTAAAACGTTTTTTATAGACAAAAGTAACAAAAATATATTTCCATCTGTAAACTTAACACGATTTGATCAACACAATACAAGGAAAAATCAGGCAATAAAAAAATTAAGTAAAAAATTAAGTAAAGTACAACAACTATCGATCGGAAATCAATAACTTTGAAATATTAACCTGTTTTAATTTCTTCGCACTATCGTTTAATGATTCAGCATTTCGACCCCTTTTGCTGGTAACACTTCTGCCCTCCTGCTTGCTGCGATCCGCCGCCTTGAGCTCATGGCTAACTTCCATAGCAAAATGAAAATCCAAGTGCGTTGGCATTTCATCTGCTGGCATCGATTTCCCACATTTTACACATGCAATTTGATCACCGGTGATTTCACTGTTTACTGGATTTCCATTTTGTTTAAGATTTGCTGTTGATGTGCTCGGCTGAGAGTCATCTGAAACTTCGATTGTCTCACTGCAAATAGGACTGGACTTTTCTTTCCGGAAACTGCTAGACAATTTAGTCTCCAATGAAATGAAAAGCGCTTTTATGTTGCCATTTTTCTTAACATCCGTTGACGCTGATGTCTTTTTCGCAGGCTTCGCATTTTTTGTTGTGGCTTTCGAAGACGGCGGCGGAGTGGTGGTTTTCTTTTTCAGTTCACTACGAAACTCCTCCCGCTGTTGTTGACTGAGACCCAACGCGAAGTGATAATCGAGGTGGGTGGGCATTGCATAAGACAGAATTTTCCTTCCGCATTGATCGCAAATCACGCGTTGATCTTCGGTGATTTGCGGGGACATGAATTCTGCGTATTCTTGTTCGTAGTTGGTTTCGGTGGGTTCTAAATTAACAGATTCCGCATCCACACGACTCGTTGATGGTTCACACGCTTTAGAATTTGGACTATTTTTCAAAAATTTCGCAAAAAAGCTGTTGGCATATTTGTCGGCTTTGGTAGGCGCTTCACAATCGCTTGTATTTTTAGTTTCTGATTGCATTTCCGCTCTTGGACTGGGAGTTCTTAAATTCTCCGGTGGAAGCTGATCTTGAACTTGCAGTTCAGAAATTGGTTCGTTCAAGTCATTGTTGTCAGCCACTTTCGAAGTTACTGAGTTCGATGATTCATTCTCGCTCTTTTCATTCTCCAAACTTTCTTCCTGCTTCTTTTTGAAGTAATTTGCAAAAAATCCCTTTGACTTTTCAGTCTCGGGATTCTTAACCGGCGATGAAAGGGTTTTTTCACGACTATCACTGCCTACATTTGTTGTAGCCGCGGAACTTGTCTCCTCACTCGCCGCCGCTAATTCTTTCTTCTTGGCGCAATTTTGAAATAAACTTAAAATGGAATTTCCTTTCTTCGACGCTGCATCGCTTTGAAACTTTCCCACACTAATCCCCAGGAATTTAATGGGAAAATGAAGTCGCGTGTCATTTTGTGCTGCTAGAAACGGATTTGTGTTCTTTTTTATCAACTCTTTCGCCTCATTGGCCAGCGTCTCAATGCCGTATGAAGAGCCCAACGCCGTGCTTCTTGAACTGGTGATTTCTTCCGAGTTAATTTCTTGCACAAAACTGGCAATCATTTGCGTGGGTCGCCGCTTGTTTTCCTCCATATCCTTCTTAACGCGATCACAAATCTCCTTAGCGAGCTGCCTCAACCAATGATCGAGCATGGCGACTTCCACGATGCAATTTTGCCCAGGGAATTTCTTACAACATCCAATACTCTTCGAGTAGAACCGAGGAACAACCGCCTCAAGGTCAATTCCACGCGCCAACATATAAAGCCAGGATCTGAAATGAAATTTTAATTTTTCATCGCAATTCCATTTAATCTTCATTTCCTACCCATTTTTCTCATCGAAAATCTTCTGTAGTTGACTCTGCGAGAACTGCAGCAAATCTCCCATGAATTTTACCTTCAATTTCTCACAGACTTCATCGCCAAGTTTGCCTCCTAAACCTTTGATCTTTTTCACTGGTAATGTACTAAAAACCACTTTTCGTATAAGAATTTCTCAACATATTTTTATAAAAATTACCTAAACAACTCATCGACATGATTTAGCGGCAAAACGGTCTGTTTATTGGGTTTATTAATACCACATGCGAATTTCGCTAGGATTTTATTGTGTGCAATGCCAGCAGAGCAATCGTATCCCGTTTTCTCCTTGACTTTGGCGCGAATTTCATTGGCGATGCTTGCACCTACCAACAGTTTCATATCGCTTCCTTGTATCGCTTGTTTTTCCTGTTCATTTCCATCATCGTTTAGTTCTTCATCATCGGATTCATCATGCGATCCGATTTTCTTTGCAATTTCCCCCAAATAGGATCCTATATGATCGTATCCAACAACGTAAGTATTTTGTAGCTGTTCTTGTTTTATAAGAGATTTTCCCTATCAAGACAAGTGTTTTTTTTACAAAACTTTACAGCAGAGTAAGAAATTACAATCTACGCGCAAATTACCTCATTTATGTCGTTCACCCGATCAATAACATTCTTTGTAATGTCCAAATAAGCCTCATCGACGCTCGCCCTCTCCAGCTTAAACCCAAAGGATTGCAAAACAGTGGCAACTTCATGTCCGGCGTCCCTGTATTTCGATAGATCAGCCTTCTCTCCTTCACTTGGCGTTCGAATGATTTGAATGTCGGGACACTGTTCCTTCGCATCATCCCCTCGCATATGCCGTGTGACTCCTCTGGCCCTCGCCGGATAGTTCACAGCAATTATTCTACAAATTCAATGTCGTGACAAAGAAAACAAATTGAAATCAATTGACATACCCTCCGCCTCTCCAAGGATTGTACTGGACAACAGCAATCGGCTTTCCCTGCAGTTCCGGATTTAATTTCTCCTCCACTTGGCAATAAAAACAGTCCATGTCAATTAAAATAATTACTCGATCGAATCTGTTGGCGTAATTTATGTGCGGGCGAATTGCAGACATTTTCACTGTTAATTTGCGAGTTTCTTTTGATTTATTCTTTATCTCTAGTTATTCTTTATCTCTAGCGCGAAGTGGACGTAATTTCATAACCGGAGATTACGGCCTAAACAATTAATTTAGAAATGTCAGACTATTTACTGGCGCTCAAGTTTTTGTTTTGAAAGCGCGTAAACACGACATAACCTCAAACTGAAGACAACAAAGATAAGCAACCCTGCACGATGCCGCGCGATTCAAAAAATCGTTGATAAT